>JAANSO010003583.1:0-11214 GCA_036507315.1 Lepidocyrtus fimetarius | reverse complement strand
TTTTTACCAAGAAAAGTATGTAGGTCAACTAGATTATCAAATTATAAAAAAATCTCTTTGAAACAAGATAGGGGAGATATTATTAGCCAAATTTGTAATAAAATTAAAAGGTTTGACGTAGACGTAAGATCAAAAAGCCAAATGGAGGATGCTTTATCTAGATTATTATGAGCTTTTTTAAAGGAAGATTATTGGAAATTCTTATATGCCGTGGACTTACATGTAAATAATATTAAACTTCCGCTCGCTTCCTGAAAAAATGACATAAAACCTTTCAAAAATGATTGATAAAGCTATCTGTATGCTTTTCATTCATTTTTTACTTTTTTATTAAAAATGAAAGGAAAATTACAAAGTAGAGAAGCTCAAGTAGTACTTGAAAAATATAATCAATTCTATAAAGAACTATAGCCTTTTTGGATTTTGCTATCTCGTAAGAAAAATAATGGTCATACTAACCAAACCAAATCCATCTTTTATAACAAGCATAATTCCTGCTTTAAAATGGGCGCCGTGTATAATGAGTTATTTTTAAACTATATTTTATATACGTTTTTACCTTTATTTAAACCTCATTATAATCTAAATGTAAATCCTTTTCCGTTTTTAACAAAAAAATCAAACTCTCAGTCATGCGACAAGTGCGAGATTTAAGTGGCGAGCGACAAGCCACCAAAAATGATATCAGAATCACTGGAAATTTGAAAATGTTTTTAGATAAAATTTAATTTGGTCCACTTATGCATTTATTTATAGTAAAATTAAGCCACATCTCTCACTTTGTCTGTTGGTGAATATTTAATATAAACACACTTCAGGTAAACAGCCATCATGCATAAACTCTTCATTCTCTTTATCATCTCGTCCGTTTCCGTATTAGAAAATACGAGTGAAAGGAAAGGATATGATGTAAAAGCAAATTATGCACACATCAAAATTTTAGGCTAAGGTTGACAAATCCCAGTTTATACCCTTCCAAAACAGCCAAACACAAAGTACAGAGAAAGTACTTGAGAGAAAGGGGAAGGAATTACCATGAATTTCCAGTGAAATCGTCTTCCATTTCTATTTGAAGTGGCTGTTGTGGTACTACTTTGGTGATGGAGAATTTTGGTAGGCCCAGGACTACTACAGCTCCCACTTCCCCCACTACTCATCGTTGAATCCGTGGCGTTACCACTACTGCTAATCCACCACCTCAGTCGTCTTACACGAGCAGACACTGAAGCAGATGCAGAGCCAGTCCTTCCAGTTTGCGGATTATTTGAACGATGAGTATGTTGAGAATGAGGATGACTGCTACTACTGGCATGACTAGACCCATTAGCTTCTTCTATTTCAAAAGTACTCAGCTCATTATTTCTAACTCCTGTTCCAGGAGTACTTTTTCCTCCTTCTCCTGAACTCATAATCGAATGGGTAACTGTTGCTCCTACAGACCCAGAGTTTTTCGCTTTTTTATGGTCTTTAAGTAAAGAGTCCCTTTCCTCATTTTCATCTTCTGATGATGAAGAGGATGCTGGGGATAATGCATCCGGACCGGGATTCGATGTTGCTAACTGTTGCTTCTCTAAAGGAACAATAGCAGCAGATACAGCTTCCTTTCTTTCTATTTTTTCTTCAACTTCTTCCCGGAAAGCCCCGTCTTTTCTATTCACTTCCTCCCTTTTCATCTGTTTATGTTGAGTACTTCCTTCGGGGAGTTTCTGCGAGAAGTTTGGAGTTGGATTTTTGAGATTCTTTCCTTCATCATCAGGGGCAAGCTTAGCTAGATCAACATCTTCATTTTGTTGCTCTTGCTGATGATTATGATGATGACCATCTTTACCTTGACTTCTTATTCTTCTCTCATCAACTTTATCATCTTTGGCAGGAGGAGAAGATGATAGAATGCTCTTAATCTTCGTCTTTGCCTCATCCAGTTGTTCTGTTGCTGATGTTATGGCCTTGTCAGCTAGAGCTTGAGTTGATGTTCCTCCTGAATCTGATGATGCTGATATTGCAGATCGGTTTGTTGGCTAGATAGGAACAAGAAGGGTAAACCGTACTTCATCGCATCATTTTCTTCTTCAATTTCACAGCATCAGGAAAAGTAATCATAATCACCCGAGCATAATAAGAAAAATAAACGAAAGACTACCAAAGTTCTGCGGTTACAATTACGGTTACGTGAAATTACAGCAACAGCAAAGTTAATAAAGCTTGTACGTCAACACCGACATAAATTTGCTTAGTTCTTTCTCCTCTTTTTACCATAAACCAAAAATTTATGTGATGCAGTGCAGTTTTGCAGCAGTTCCCAAGACTCGTCTAAAAAACCTGCTCCAAAAACAACGGATATTTTCCTTGTTTATATTCAATAATTATCCCTTTTAAAATATTACTGCTGCATAGTCATTCATTTATTTTTCATATTATGCTTCATCAGGCCATAGCAGCGCCTAGTTTCGTTTCTTTTCATTTTTCTTAGCATGGAATATGATTAACGACACACTTTTCATGCATCAATTGAAAAATAATATTTTCATTACGGGGAAATGAAAGACCCTGACACGGAAAGGTATTTGCATTTTTTAAAGAGAAATTAAAGTCAAATACTAATACTTACCTGGATTGTGTCATCATTATTTTCAAGCGTTGTTGCTCCTGCTGCTGGTGGAGTCGTCTCCTTTCCCTGGTTTTCTGATGGTGGTGGATGCTGCTGTTGCTGCTGACTTTTTAATTTTGACATGATTTATTCTCAAACGCTGATTATAGCCAATTAGCAAAAGAAAACTAGTGTGAGGTTCATCTTCATACTTATACTACATATCGATATGCTATTGGGTGGTATCGGCATTGGTTTTCTACATCATTGACAAGAGTAAATGTTAACAACTTCGTGTCTGAGATATTAGCTCTTACACATCTTTTTGGCTTCACCACTTCATAATTTTCTTTTCACTTTTCTAGATAAATTCAAGTGGATGATGCATTAACAATTCTTTTCAAATTCAAATCAATCCTCTCAGATTTTTTAAAAGCAAACTCCCATTATTCAACCACCAACCAGCATAGTTTCCTTCTTTATCACCTTACAATAATCATTTAGTTCATGCAAGTTTACGAAAATGAGATAATCAAACGGACAGACAGGTAATTGTTTCAGAGTTTCTTACTTCTACAAACCTTTTCATTAAATTCATTTATAATAATGATAAAAACCCAACCGCAACTTTTAAATTTTTTATTTTTCTGCAACTCATTTAATTTTATTTATGAAATATATTGCTCTCTTGAGAGACGTGTTTATTGTTTGTTCTTGCTCTATATAATTTTCACTTGAACAATAACAATAATAGTTAATTTCAATAAAGATAATTGCTCAGGAAGAAGCAAAGTATGGAATGGTTTACACGTGTCACAAAAACGAGTGAGTTCTTAGAAGAACCTGAAGCACCATCATAATCGCAATCACATTCACCCAGAGAAGGACTGCAGGACAGCACCACTCCCTCTTTACTCCTTTTCCTCCTCCGTAAAATTGGAATCAGCAGGGGCATATGAAAAGTTGCAACGACAAACAAGCCAGGGTAGAAATGTGGAGGAGAGCAACAAAGACATTCAATTTGTGTGCTTCCTCCCTCCCAAACTGCCTTTCCCAGCTACAGTTTTCCCTTCTTCTTCCTTTTCACTTTACACAGTTCACAGCCCACTTGTTTGTCAATGACACTAACAAGCCGGACATGACAGCTTTTAAAATGAACTTTTTTTACTGTGAAAACAATTTAATTTTTATACTCTTTTAACTTTTGTTTTATACAAAAATTCAGTCACTTACACAAACAAAAAGTAGTATATTTGTAAAGAATTATATAGTATATAGGAATTCTTATATATTAAGTCAGTATGCAATCCAATATACAAAGTTTAAACACTTCAGTTTTCTCGGTTAAATTGCACACTTATTTTGACTGTTTAAACTGCTGCTCCAGGTGCAAAAAGTAGGTAGAATACGTGATAAATGAAATTGATATTGATAAATGTTACGTGTTTGTGTATGTAATACATTTTGTAAAACAAATGTATGCAAATTTCAAGTCTGTTTAGTTGCTCCTGTTGTTGATGATAATGATTTAATGTACTAAAGTTACAACTTACGATATTGATGATAGTAATGATGTGGACGTTGTGGTGCTCATCGTGATGAGTTTAGTAAATGATATTGCAAACATATTTTGTCAATTTATGTTGATCATTATCCCGTCTCTCTTTGCTCTCATATCATCATCATTCTATTCTGAATTTACCTGTGTGTTTGTTTGCATTCATTTGAAATGAAATTAAACACCTTTCCTCACTCTCTTACTAATTCATTTGAGTTCTCTCGGGCTCAGGTTTTTCTGTTTAAATGCTGAGCTGATTTATGACAAAAGACGTTTGATGATGACAAAACAGTATCACATCTCGTTTTCTTAAATTTGTTATTATTATAGCACCAGGTACATAAAAGTTTATAGGTTTGTGTGGTTTATTATCATTTATTATTACTTATTATTACACTCTCAGGACAACTTCCACTTGCCTATTCATTTGTAGAGGTAAATCTTTATGTAAATAGCAAAACTTCACTAGCAGCTTCACAGGTAAAATTGTTAAATGTGTTTGTGTGATGATATTCATAAAGATTAAAGAGATGAGATATTGTTACGAGTTTCACTTCAGCTTCAGATATTATTCCAATGTTCTTCTGATTGACGCTGATACGCTAGCTCGGCTCCGTGTCATTCTGTGCAGAATGCCGCGTTTGACGGATGAATGAATGGGCTTTTGCTCGCGGATGTGAGTGTTTCAATCTCACACTCTTTCTTTCTATCTCGGTTCACTATTTTTTGCTTACTTTTTTAAAAACTTATTTTGATTTGCAAGGTTATTAGGACTGTTGGCCTTGCTCGTCCTCTGNCTTTCTATCTCGGTTCACTATTTTTTGCTTACTTTTTTAAAAACTTATTTTGATTTGCAAGGTTATTAGGACTGTTGGCCTTGCTCGTCCTCTGGTCTTCCTCCCATTCAATTATACATTCCGCTCACCGTCGTTCCATTCAATTAAATAATGTCAAGTTGCGTGTTTTGTCTGTGAGTATATGTTATAGTGATGCAATAATGATTATGATGGCTCCGTATCTCGTTGTTGTCCCTCACCTGAAATCATGTCGCTTCATCGAGTCCCATCATCAACGCTTCCTGTTTTTTGGCACTGACAGATTCAGATTTCAAGATATGAAACATCAACAGCATCACTTTTCAATTGAAAACGAGGATGATAAGATTGAATGAGGGAAGTAACTTTTGTGGACGTTGTGGTGATATTAGGAAATGATTTACGCTTTAGTAAAAATCAATCCAACTTTGATTTACTTTGATTCACGTTCACTGTTCACTACACAAGCAGACAGGCAATGAATAACCGGAGTGATAGCGGCGGCATCGGCATACCAACTAGGACAAGAATAGAACATTTTTGCATTTTGTTATAAATTATCCTTAGGCTAATATTACTTGAAAAGTCTGAACAAAAAAGAATGCATAAAAATCAAAGAAAGAAAAGAATAAAATGGGTTGTTATTTATGTTACGATTTTTATGTAGTTCTTGTAAAACTCTACGTGAATCTTTGACAGAAGAATGAAGTTCACAGAGCAGCCGTATTATTCGTTAATATATAAAAAGTCAAACTTGAGCCATAAAACGGCAATTTAAATAGCATGTTGCAAAAATGTAATAAATATTACGCTGCATTGTTTAAATGGGAGAGGTTAAGAAAGGTGTCCATTTATTCAGATCTACAAATTTTGTTCTAATCCCCATCTTTTTATTTTAAAATTGACTTTGATGAATGTTAAGATAGAATTTCAAAAAGGGGCAGTTTTACAATAATATCTTATCGGAAAGCTTTTATCTTTAACTTGATTCCCATTTTTGGCAATAAATTTGTTTTTCTTTTAGTCAGCCTTTTTCCTTATCTTTTTACCGTCTGTCATGTGCCTTTCTTTTCATTCGTGTTTTTCTACCTCTCTAGGCGTAAATCCATTAAAATTTGGATTTTTTTGCAAAATATCTAACGAGACAGTTTCCCGAATTGAATAAGATACTTTTGCAAAAAAAAATAAGCACGAAGAAAAAGAAAAAACTTCATAACAAGATTAAATAACTTGCTTTCTTTTTCTGTTTTCCTTCCCTTGTCTAAAAGCGTCTTTCAAGAAGCTTCTTCCCTTTTTCTCTCTCTTCCTCTTCAATCTCTCGCTTATGATTAGTGATCCTATCATATCAACTTCCTATAATATTTTATGATCTACTGATCTAGTAAATGTCACTTTTCAATTGAATGACATGATGATGATTGAGTAAGGGTTGATTTTGCCATTTGGTTGCGGTTATTTTTCTTGAGTTTTGTTTAGTTTTGTGGTAGTGGGATGAAGGAATGAAATGAAAGAAAGATATTACAAAGAATAAGATCAAACAGAGGAGGAGGAGGACACGAGGCTTATGAGAAATCTATATTTTATTAAGAAGACCACTAATTTTTCCACCCAATAAAGTAAGTAAATAACCTCAAAACAGAAAACACGACTCACAATGTTTGTGTAATATTTTTTCTCCCAGGGATTCTCCTGTCTGTCTCTGCCTGCGTAGTAAGAAAAGAATGAAGCAAAAAAAGGAAACAAGAAGAAGACTTAAGAGAACGACAAATATGAAATACGACGTTCGACTGACTGACTGACTTTCATATGACAGAGAGGGAAAACTAGTTATATGATAGAACAGGAACAACTCACTCGCAATCACTCACTTACCAGTGAAAAAGTCTCCTCTGTGAGAAATGAAATGAGTAAAGAGAGCGTCCTGTAATATTCACTACTTTCCGTCCGGAAGCCATAGGATTACTGAATCTTTTTGGGATACCATCACCGCTACAAATATTATGGATGGTTGTGTGTGAAACGAGCTAGATAGATGGAAAAAGAATGAACGATGATGAAGAACTGAACAAGAAAATATATCCATAATAGGATGTTGTTGAATAAAGCTATGCAGAAATTTTAGTTTTGGCTTCGACAACTATTCTAGCTAGACTTCTATTACTCTTGCTTACTTTGTTGGTTAGTGAATGGTGATGTGGTTGATTTTGCTGCAAAATAATGTGATGGGTTTTGTGCCAGAGTGAGTGAGTGTGAGTTGACTTTGGCTTCTTCGGTTTGTAAAGTCATGGCATGGCAAAAATATTACCTGTGCTTTGCAAGAAATGAAGGAAAATGTTTGATGAAGTATACACATACGCTCTCAACTTCTTTTAAAAGTAAATGGAAATAAATAGAACAAAACAAAGAGGGAGAGAAAATGGAGAAGACAGAAACAAGAAACATCAGCAACAGTCAGTCAGTCATTGGCAAAAGGCAAAATGAGAAGAAAGAAACAGTCAAAAAGGATTTTTTTCATGAGCGAGCATTATTTGTTCTTATTTAGTATTAAAAAAGCAAGTCAAAGGACTTTTCCATACGCTAAATAAGAAATAAATTTGTTTACTTGAGGAGTAGAGAAATTGAATGGATTGATATAAAATGTTCATGAAAATGAGGATACAGCTTTAAAACAGCAGGAAAATCAGCAATGAACATGCTATATATAAAAATATTCTCAAGTCAGTAATTGAAGTTGGGAAATGAAAGGCAACATCAACACGACGTAAAGGTGCATAAAAATAATGAGTGAAACACACACTGTGCGACTGTTTATTATTATTTGTTATAAATAATAATATTCATTTCGTTATTATTATTTTTATTATTACGAAACACGATTTCCATTTATACTTCACCTGTTTAAATTGCCTTTATTCACCTGTGTGAACTTACATCATCATCGTCAATTTAATATCACATCCTCCTTTATCCTTTTTGTCTTATCACAATTCCTTTTGAATTTTGCTTTGCGCTGTTGTTGTTGTTGTTGAGTCATTGCAAAGAAATATCATCATCTGAAATAATAGTAATATCGAAGAAACAAATTGAACACGACTTATCTACCTCTCTCGATATTCAATTTCTTCAATAAAGAGAATTATCCGCCATCCACTGAAAGAAATTGAAATAATATGATAAATTCAACATGCCATATTCCTTTTCTCTTTCTGATATTTATTTTTTGCATTGTCGGTGTTTCTTGGAGATGTTTTAGCGCTACATTATATCCACATCACCTTCACCACTCACTTTACTTCCTTCCAACTGATGTTTTCTGTTTTGTTTCCTTCCTCCACGTTTTTCTTTCTTGGCTTACACATTTTCCTTTGATTTATTTACTCTCACACATTCTCTTTTTTCTCGTTATAAACAGTAAC
The DNA here is from genome assembly GCA_036507315.1 of Lepidocyrtus fimetarius. NCBI lineage: Eukaryota > Metazoa > Arthropoda > Collembola > Entomobryomorpha > Entomobryidae > Lepidocyrtus > Lepidocyrtus fimetarius. The sequence goes on along the minus strand of JAANSO010003583.1, from coordinate 2,838 downwards.
TATCAAAATCTTCTGCTTATTCTACATCACCATGACTGACTCCCATCACGTCATCTCAGAGAGCTCTCAACTCTATTCAATCATTTTCTTTTTCACTCTACATTTACACTTTTCCTTACCTTCATTTTCTTCTTGTGTTTCTGCAATGCGAGATGTGATATGTGAACCTAGAGACGAGACACAACAGTCGTTTTTGCAGATAATGTGGCGAAGAATCAAAGATCTTTCAAAAAAGCGTCAATGTTGAAGATGATGGTATATAAAATGTGAAAAATGTGGCTTCCTTTTCTTTTCACCTGTGAGAGCCTTGTACAATGCACACATCATCGCCATTATCATCATCATAACAGCCACGCAACAGAACTAGGCAATATCCGTCCACACCACACACACCGAATTGCCACCACCTTGCCACCAAGACAATCATCATCAACAACCTTTTTCTTCTTTTTCCTCTTCAAAGTTTCTGATTGTGATGACGATGATAATGATAGGCAGGGGAGTGCTATTTCTGTGTTTTATTTTCTCTTTTCACTCATATCACTCTACTTAACCAAACATACATAAGAAATCCTGAAAATGCTTGTCCAAAAACGGTTAAAAAACGACCATCTCAAACCGTTTCTTTTCTATCATCATTTCCTTCATCATCATAACAGCCACGCAACAGAACTAGGCAATATCCGTCCACACCACACACACCGAATTGCCACCACCTTGCCACCAAGACAATCATCATCAACAGCCTTTTTCTTCTTTTTCCTCTTCAAATTTTCTGATTGTGATGACGATGATAATGATAGGCAGGAGAGTGCTATTTTTGTGTTTTATTTTCTCTTTTCACTCATATCCCTCTACTTAACCAAACATACATAAGAAATCCTGAAAATGCTTGTCCAAAAACGGTTAAAAAACGACCATCTCAAACCGTTTCTTTTCTATCATCATTTCCATTATCATCTTCCAACTGATCCTTTTTAAATTGAGTGGGTTATCATTGTTTGATTACGATCATTTCAAAAGAGAATTATCCTTTCCACCTTAAAATCCCAATTCATTCCATTTCTCTCATCCTGCATTTACTTCTCTATTTTTTGGTTACAAGATTTCATTTAAGAAGGAGAAAATAGAATCTTGTTTGAGAGATACAGATAACTGAAGAGTTTATAGCATTTTGTGCAAAAAACTAAATAGATTGAAGAAATGTGGATAAAGATCGATATACTTTATCATTTGGAGATTTGCGGATATATCGCACACAACAATCACTGCTACATGTCCACAAAAACTATTGCCACAACGGACAAAGAAAAGAAAGCAGCCAGATTTAGAGCTATAAATGGTTCACTTTGCAAAACCAACATTTTTTAATATTTACAGAAATAGCATAGCATTTAAAATGAAAACGATTTTGTAGTATTCAAGTCACAAAATAAGGGAGCAGTCGGTCGATTGGCGGTGTAGTCATTCGTCGCTTGAGGTAAGGAGTGCCGATGGCTTGATTTGATAAACAGGTACAGATTTGTAGGTAGTCATATTCTATTTTCTATCTTCAAAATTGCCAAACTGTTTTACAATTTCTATTACAATATATTCCGTTTCTGAAGAAACAAAGCCCATATGACATCACCCTTTTTCAAAATCGTTAAAATGCGATTGTTGAGATCACAACAGTGCAGATCTATGTTTGCTACAAATTCGCAAATTCTCGACTAGACTGGTTGCTTTATAAGCTGCCGGCTATTTACTTGAAAGAAAACTTAAAAGTAATCCAAGGTGTCGTCCATACGTGTTATGATGTGGTCGGTCAGTTATCTGGTCTCTTTTTTGCTAGTCCTTTTGCTTCAACGAAAATTGAAAAAGGTGATCGAAATTTGCAAAAAAATTCAGGACAAGATAAAAGCAATAAATAATAAAAATACATTTGCCCTTTTCATCCACCTAGCGCATAAATAACACTTTAAGATAAGGAGCATACTAATAAAAAAGCTGCTTTAATAGTAATAATCATAAGAAGAGTAATATTAATAACAATGAATAAACTGGTAAAAATTCACAAAAATATATTTTAAAAAAGAATTACATTTTTTATTTAAATTAGGCAATGGTCAATGTCCAACTCCATTCATCGGATACATTCAACAGAGACAAAATGGGAATGAAGAAGGTCACAAAGTGTTTAGTCCTGTTTAAGATTTTTATTTTCCTTACGAGGAGAAATGCATGCGTAGGCTCAAAAACAGAGAAAGAGATGAGAACCAAAAAAGAAGGAAAGGAGACAGTATAAAATAGAGTACATAATGCATGGTCCAGGTCAAAGTCTTGTTTTTACCTTAAAAATATTTTACCATTTTGGATTATGATAATGATCATCAGGTTAGCTTCGAATGACCATTATCAACCTCATCAAATCATTGTCCTCTCCGCTCCCCCACCTCTCTCCTGTTCATTGTTGTTCATGGAAATAATGTACAATATTTTGGTGGAGAACAGTTGCAATAAATATTGTAAATAGGCAGGGAGTAGATGAAGAGGTATAAAACATCGTCATCATCATGACTATATGGCCACGATGGACATAAACTAGTGAAGTATTGCAAAATTATCATCGTGATCAGTTGCCGTTCTAGTTGCTGTCTGTGTCCTTATTTTAGCAACTTTTCCACTCACTTCATTCTTTTTTGTTGCTTCTACTTATTACATCAACTCTCCATATTCGTCTCTATCTTCCTTTCCTCTTCACTCTTCTGCTTGATATCTCCTCTTACCTGTTGATAAATGGTTTTGGGTGATTTGAAAAATTGAAAACTGCACTTTTTCTTTTTTCATTACTGCAGG
>JAANSO010003582.1:0-11214 GCA_036507315.1 Lepidocyrtus fimetarius | reverse complement strand
CTATATAAGCTTTTACTACTTCAAATTACAATTAAGCCAACCTTTTTCTCCTAGCGAAAGTAAATTCAGCAGAAAAAGCTAAGAAAATAAAAAGTAAAATCCAGTTTTATAATAAGAATGATGATGATGATGAGAAAGATGATGCTGGCAACTTGCATGATGATGGGAAGACAAAAAATCTTATTTTACTCCTTCTTTAGAAATTCAGTTAAAAATGCTTAAAAATAAATAGAAAAAAGGAAACAGTCTATAAAAAGGATAAGTAAGCTTGGCAGAGTTTAAGAGAACAAGAGAAGGGAAAACGGAGACAAACGAAGCTAATGTCTTGAAAGAAAAGGAAAATAGTTGGCGAAGAGCAAAAGAAAAAATCTCATCTATCCAACACCACCTCCACTTCCATTCTCATCATCATCATCCTTGCAATCCTCAGTTTCTCATTCCGTCTTTACTTTGTGATGAAGCCGTGTGGTGGTGGTGGAGGGTGGTGATGGTGAAAAAATGGATTTTTTATATCTTTATAACTAATATAAATTTATACACTTCCTTCCTTAATTCTATACACTTTTATTCCAAAAATCTCGTTCTCTCTTTACTTTTAAACAGAGAGTCGCTCTATTTTTGCGTAATCTACATAGCTAAATACATAATAAAGTTTTGAAAGAAAGGAGAGAAGAGCTAGGAAAAAGTAAAAAAAGAAACAGGATACAGTTGCTTATTCATTTTTTCTACCCTCCGTTTGGCTCATATATCTAAGAATCTTTTCTCATCTTCATCTCTTAGTAATAATAGTTACCATTAGTAAGCTTTNACAGTTGCTTATTCATTTTTTCTACCCTCCGTTTGGCTCATATATCTAAGAATCTTTTCTCATCTTCATCTCTTAGTAATAATAGTTACCATTAGTAAGCTTTTTTGGCTACTAAAAAGTTTATTACGAACGTGTTATTACGTATTACAAGACTACTTATATAAAATTAATAATAATGTTTAGAGAAAGGGAAAGGAAAAAGAGGATGACGAAAAACGATGTTGATAATGATGATAATAATGAGGGGAAGAGCTTAAAACATTTTATATTACATGCTTATACACATATTAGGTTTTTATTCCTTCCTTGTAAAAATGTTCTCAGGTTTGCATTATTAATACTATAAGTAATGTTTTAACTACTTTATAAAAATAGATGTCTAAGCCTTTGTGAAAAGGAAGGGATAATGTTAAGAATCTTTCCCTTAGAGAAAGAAGGTTTCATCTTGTCCTCATCGTTTTCCTGGCTTTTGAAAGAAAAGTAAACTTACTTAGACTTAAAACGAGTGGAGAAAGTTTCTAGAAAAAAGTAAAGAAAAAATTGATGATACTATTTTTAAGCAAATATTTTTCATGGCAAGTATAATATATCTAGTATTATGTACCTATGCATAAACAGTTTTGAGTAGTTTGTTAGTGCAAAAAATGTCCTGCGTCTCGGTTTATACTGGTTTTCTTTTCAGGGAAAAACTAAACAGATAAATAGACTAAAATATTTATTTGCTTGTATATCTTTCTAAAATATTTTTATACATACTTTCATATTCTCAGGTAATTCTTAGTAATTTACCTTGCAGAAACTCACAGGGTAATTTGAGATTAAAAACAATACTTTGATTAATTGAAGGCATTTTATGAATAAGTAAATTATATCAACATCGTTTTATAGTTGACCTGTTTTGTTTTATCCATAAACTTATTAAACATTAGTGTGACTTAACGTTTATATCTTTTTTACTTAAAACGTACAGATTTTATTTCTTTCAATTTTAGGTTGCAGCCCAAAAATGTATATCTAATTTTAATATAATTGTTTCCAACATATAAGATTTATGCGGGATTAGTTTTGTTTGTTTTGTAAATAAGCATCATCAAACTATTTCCTCTTCTTTAGAATATGTAAACCTCTGCTTTTCCTTCCTGCTCCACGACATTATTTACAGTTAAATTACAAAATGTTTATCCCATTATTTAGATACGCTTTTATTCCAAGATACTTCGATATTCTTAATTCGTCTCTTCAAAAATATGCGTTTGAAACCATTTATGCAAAAATCTGAATACTACACGATTTTTATAGCTATTCATAGAATTCAGCTCTTGCTTGTCACATTTAAAAAGTTAGCTTTTTAATGTTACCATTTCATATCACCATCATAAATACAAGGATACTTTCCTCAAAATAAAAATCTGTTGCGGATCAGTAAAAAAGCGGAGATGAGAATTGAATAAGAAAAAGCCACGACAGGAAGCAGTGGTGATGGTGGTGATACAAAATCTTGAAAAAGTGAAAGAATTTTTCCATCTCTTATTCAGAAACAAATATCCATGTATTTCACATGATATGCCACACTTTCTCCATTTTTTATGTAAGAGCATTCAACATTCATCTTGAGTTGAGGTTTTAGCAAAAGAAGTGGAAAGGAAGAAGGGCTTGAAAAGCATTATGTAGGAATTGTAATGGCATATTATTGAAGTTTTGTATCATCATATTATTCATTTCTTCTTCTACGGAAAGGAAACTTTTTACAGCTCCTCTGCTCTTCTTCTTTTACACTTCTCTTTTAGTCCCAAAATGGGTTTATTTTTCCCATATGAAAATAAGGTGATGCGAATGATGAGATGATGGCGTAAAAATGTGAAGTTTTTTGAAGGATGCGTTGTAGTAAGCTCTAACCATCTCTTTTGCATTTATAAGTAGGCTCGTGTAAAAAAATGTGTTCCACCAACAGTTGACTCTCTAGCGTCTTCGACATTTTCTACCTAGAATTCCTAAACTCGTTGCTTTTTCTAGCGTTGAAAACATTTTTAAAGAATGGAACGGAGAGATGCTTTCTCACTTTTAAATATGAATATATTTTGCATATCAATATCGTCATGTGCCGCCTCTTCGTCCTGTTAGAGCCAGGGACGGTGGTGGTAGCATACGGAAAGAAGGAGGATTTTTTCGTTAACTTTTTAAATTTTTCCAGAATAACTTAACTGTGGCGTATGGTATATTGACAGGAAACAGGAGAAAAGTAAGGAAATCTCCATGTCCCAAACCTATTTTGTATTCTTTGGCTGACGTGTTCTTATTCTCGGTCTGGATGGATTTGAATTTTGTTCTTGGATGAAAAATAAAGACTCGTTTTCATATTGCTTCATCTTGTCATATACTTAGGTTTCGTGTACATAACTATTATTATGACTTTCAAATACGAATTCAGAGGACTAAAAATCATAAGTATTTCTGAACACAGGTATATGCATAGTATTTGTCTTTCAACAATTTGGCTTTTTATTTTCGTTAATTAACGTAGTATCTTTTGTGTAACCAATATAGAAACGGAGCCACGTAATAGATAATATGCAAAAATATCGGTTGTTCCAATTTCAATAAATTGGTTTTGGACATGCAGCTAACGGATAACGATTAAATTATTAATGACCTATGATGCTGCGGATTTTGATTGAAAACATTCAATTTATATTCGCATTTAGTAGTCTCCATTACTTCTGGACCAACACAATCAAAAAGTGCCGTACCCTTTTTTTAATATAAGCAGCATCAGAGATGACAACAAAGTTGGTTTCAATCTTCCTTGCACGACAGTACTTTAAAAATCACAACAAAATTTTCCAGCATGTTTTTGTCTGCTTGTTTTTATTAAACCCTTTTTTATTGATTTTATGCAAACATAGAGAGGGATTGTTGGCAAAAATAAGATTCCTCCTTATTCTTGTCGTCTTCTTTTTCTATGTTAGATTCATATCATCCTCCTATCATCTACACCTATCATGACATATCTTGAAGTGTAGTAGGGAGTGAAGTTGGGTTGAAGGAGAGTAACTCGAGTGCTACGTATGACGATACGATGCGAACTGATATCTCATAGAAAGGGGGAGAGAAATGATGAAGTTAAAAAGAATGACGCGAGGCAGTTGACAAGGACAAGTTAACTGGAATGATGATGAAATGATGAAAACGACGAGAAATGTTTAGTAAAATGTTTAAAAATGCATACATTTTAAGTATTCCTAGGAATGCTCAGATTATGTTTCGAAGGGGCGGCGGTAAAAAAAGTCTCCATTTTTGTTCTTTTAAAAAAGAAAGGTTTTATATATCAAAATGGATAAGATATACTATATAGACACAGGAATTTTTCTTATTGAAATGTGAGAAGACAAAGAATGAGAAAGCATATTATATAGTAAAACACGAAAGAAAATGAGATAAGGTTCTTTCCCAACTTTCTTTTTCTGAGTAAGGAAGCTGGGCAAAAATATATAAAAAGTAATTTTTAAGTTCAGAGAAGGGGTGGAATAAAGCGTAAAAGGACAGAAAAAATCTACAAAAAAGTTTTTTGTGAAATAAAAGAAAATGATGTGAATGAAAAAAGACTATGCTCAACATCAGAGACAACAGCACTCATCAATAATTGAAGAGGAAGGATGACGGTGATGATGATAATGAATAAGATGAAGAGGAACTAAAAAGTAAATTGGAGGAAATGGAATAGTGGCAAATTAATTATTAGGAAGATAGAGAAAGTTGCGAGAAAAAAGGAAAGATTTCTTAATTGAGTTGGTTTAAAAATTTAATTGGTAGATATAAATGTATGCAAAAGTTGAGATAAAGTGAGACCAGTAAACGGGGTACAAGGAATTTTAAAAAGAACCGACAGCCTCTTAAATAAAACTTTTCAATCAGCAGCAATACTTTTGTCAACGAATAGATTTTTTATTTTAATGTCGTGTTGAATATATTTAATTACGTTACTATAAGAGTTTTTTTAGAGAATGTTATACTAATTTTTCAATCGTAAATTGGCAAAAGGAAAAATTGTAATAAAGAGACTCTTAGAGTTTAATTCGCACAAATTGTATATTTGAAACATCACTATTTACAGAGAGACTTTACAACTATTTACATGATCCATAATTTATAATATTTTTATAAACAAATTGTCGATATTTAGATATTTTACAGCGAGATCAGCTATAAAGATTGAAGGATATATTATTTTATGCATTATACTAGTAGTATGTACAGATTTTACAGAGAAACGACAAAAATAAGTATTAAATTTTAAATATCTTCATAAAAATGAGTTTGCGAAGATTCTGAAATTGTTTCTGCAGCCTTTATAAATCGCTGGAATGCAGTTTTTGGAGGAACACTTACAATAAATATTTTATTTTATTAAATACTTTAACAAACTTTTAGTACAGAGTAGAATACACATAGTCACAAACATCACAAGTTTTAAACACTAGTTTACTACTTTGCCTTTTTCTAGTTGTAGTTTTGAGTTGTTACATTTAATAATACTTTATCAATGACGGGTTTAAGTATAGTAGAAAAGACATGCAATTTTTACACATCATTCAATAACAGGGTACCTAACAGTTTATTTAAGTTAGTATCTTTATAACTTTGACTCTTGAAATCATAAAAATAAAGTTTTATTTACATCTTTTCCAGTGAAGACATCACATTGATATAATGGCAAATTACATAATTAGATTTATAAAATATTGACTTACTTATGATTTAATGTTTATAAGTTTACCTGCCAAGCCGTACGCAATATGTGAATTATTCTTTAAAAACCTTCATCACAACAATTTAATAGAGAATGAAGTACATACTTCTATCTATCTTATTTCTGTCTAACCTAATGTATATTATTTAACGATTATAAACAAACAAGATACTTATTTTCGTGTCTATTTTCATATTTTCTAAAATCTTATGGTACATGATTCAATTTCTTACTTATATAATCACAATAAAAATATCCAGACTTCCCCAGACTAGATTAATAACAATATGAAAGCAGACATGCTTTCACTTTTTTGTATACACAAAAAGGAATACTTTTATGGCGTATGCCTTACCTTTAACGGTAAAAATTCTTATCAAACATCTTATTGAAAATATGTAAACATCTTGTAAAAGTATGGGAGAATAGAAAAACTTGAATACAAAGTCAAACACATTCCTATAGTATCCTCTAAATTTTGTACAGTATAATATTACATAACTTCATCACTTTTCCTCGTATCATCATTTTGTAACCGTAAGTAAATATGCATATTTTTTTTCTTTTTTGTTGCTTGCTTCTTGTTTTTTATATTTGTTTACAAAATAACTATTTCTAAGAATTTTCATTTTATCCACTTTCTCCTCTGGATACTTGAGAAGAAGGGTAGCGGAGTTATTTTTCAAAGGATCTTATAACTGAACATTGAATAAATACAATTTTGTATTTTTCCAGTCTAATATCAGTTTCCATCCTTTTGATATTTTATTCCTGTTGTTTTCTGCTTTTTGCTGTTGCTATTCTTTGTTAAGGATAACAAAAAACTGAGAAATAATAATAAAAATGCAAACAAAATGGTTTTGGTTTAAAAAGGAACACAGTATACTGTGAAAGTAACGAGATCACTCAACTGATCAGGTTAAATTTCAACTTGAATTTTGTGCAATCATTTCATTAATTTTTGATGTGGACAAAAAGAACCAAATAAAAACCGGAGGTCATGTTTAGAAACACCTGAAATTGAATCTTGGGGTATTAAGAGAAAATTACAAATAGAACCCAGATTAAAATTTTAATGCATTATGCTGATTACTTTCGGTATCTCGTTTAATTTTTCTCATCAAAGGCCTCCGTCTCTGACATAACATTAACAAAATCATCATCTTCGGCTTCCTCGTCATCGTCATGTTTGAAACTTTCTCCTCCATCACTTCCTTCCCCTAATCCCCATTATATCATCATACTTGATTGAGTCCACCCCAGAATGGATTCCCAGACCAACAGCTACAGCAGATGCTACCGTAGTAGTTACGCCCAAACCAATCTTTGCCAAGTTGCTATCTCTAACCATCTCTTCTCCATCTTCTTCCAAGTCTGACTCAATCTTTAAGGGATCCTTGGGGATCTTGATCTTTAATCTTTTTCCTTTTTCAGTAGTGGAAGAAGACGATGAATGATGAGAATGATGACGGTTATGATTATGCGAAGAGTGATGGTGTGACGAGGAGGAATGATTATGTTGATTTGATGGTCGTCCCCTTTTGCTACTTTTGTCTTCCTTTGAAAGCTTCCCTTTCCCTTTATTCTCCAGCGCTCCTGTTAACAGTGGATTCTTTGTAACTTCTAAATCAATTAAACGATCTCCATCGCTCACACTGTCTAAAACTGTTCCTTCTGTGAAATATCTTTTCAGTGTTTGCAATCGATGAAGGACTTTTTCTATCTTCTTGTGATTTTGGTGAACTCCTGGAAATAGGCTCCCCTTCGCTCACCTCTTTTCCACTTCCTGTCGCCTTCTTTCCACCTCCCTCCACATTGTTGTTATTTAGACTCATGCTTAGGCTAAAATTTGTGCTTTCCTTTTCTCCGTTAACCATTTTCAAGTCTTCATTTTTAAATAAAGTTGTCTGCCTGTTCAACTTGACATCTTCTTCGTCTTCCTCTTTAAAATTGTAATCGTCATCATCATCTTCATCAAATTCTTTTATTTTTGGTTTTTCACCTAGAGTCCTTTCGTCATCCGAAGACGAAGAGCAACTGGACGATGAGGAAGATGATGAAGAACTGAGAGCGCTTGCGCTTTGTTTAGCTACTTCCTTCGTTTTCTTGGGTTTCTTAGAATCTACTTTTTTAATTTCACTATCTGCATTGCCAATAGAAGGATTTGTTTCTCTTTTCATATCCCCCATTTTCTTTGTATCTTTTTCTTCATCTTCATTGCGGATTTCGTCTTTAACGTCAACACTCAACCTTTCACTGGAAGGAGAACTATCCTCCATGTTTCTACCATTGTTGTGCAAAAGAGAGGAATCGTCATGATCCGACAAAGACAGATTACCATTATTACTACTGGCTCCAGCAGCGTTGGTTGCGGCACTAATAGCAGCGCTGGTGGCGATGACTGCCCCTTGTTTCCTTTTATTTTTTGTGGTTGATGCTGTTGATTTGTTATGAGTTTTACTGGCAGGCTTTTTCTTTTCAGAATTAAGATTGATTGTGGATGGACTAGAGCCCCTTCCCAGCACCTCATTCTGACTCTCGCCATTAGCGCAATTGTCCTTGTCACTTTTTCCAGATTGTTGATAGTTACTAATGATGAGTGGAAGCTGCTTAGCTGCTGCGTTGGTGGAGGGATTAGTGTTTCTTCCAGCTGCTGAAGCTGCAGTTGTAGGAGGGAGATTTGGAGCAGGCGGACTCATACTTGCATGGCTTCCTCCACTACTACTACTCCTTCTTCTTTTTCTGCTAGCTGAGGATTGTTCTGTAGCTGATGGACTGTTTTTCTGTGGTTGGTGATGGTGCCCAGATGAATTCAAAGTAGATTCTTTTGATATGGCAGGACTTGAAGAAGATGAAAATGGTCTAATCCTTTGATAAATCTTTTGAAGGTTTCCAAGCACGTAGCGAGTGGACAAGGTGGATGTAGAACTTGGTGGAGCTTTCCCTAAAGCAGAAGATGCTGCAGCTGCTGCTGTTGCGGATGATGAGGATAAGTGAGAAGGGGGAACAGCTGCGGAGGGAAAGGGATATCCAGGAGGGGCGGAAAGAGCACCAGTTTTTCCAACAGAATGGAGAAGGCTAAGTGGGGGAATGGATGGAAATGGCGAAGGGTGATGATGAGATTGCTCATATCTAGATGGAGGGAGCTGTGAGGAAATAGCCGATGATCCAAAAAGATTTATATCAGCGGGGTCACGGAAAGCTGACAGGGTTGTATACATAGAGCGAGCTGTTGAAGATGCTTGGGGTGGAGGAGGAGGGGAGGAAGCTGATGCTGCGGCAGCTGAACGGCCAGTTGTTACACTACTTGTGCTACTTCCACTACCAGCCGAACTGCTCCCACTTTCCCAGATGCGACCCGAAACTCGTAAATCAACGCAAAGGCCGGAATCGCTACTTGTACTACCACCAGAGCTGTTTCCGCCGTTGTTTCCACCAGAATATCCTGATTTAGATGCTGAGGAGGGTCCCATTTTGGTCACAGAGCTGTTTAACAGGAGTCCAGCCTCCTTTTTTAAATTATCTGAGCTACCAAAAGGATTTCCATGATTACCAGTTAAAGTGCTAGAAGTGGAAGAGGAAGTGCCGGCAGCATGAGTGGAATGTCCAAGTTGATGAGGATGATGATGATAATGTCTTGATGAAGCTGAGCCTCCACCACCACTGCTACTCCCTCCAGGGTTTGAGGACATTGGGGAAGGCGATGTCAATCGAGATATAGAAAATGAAGATGATTTACTGTTGGAACTGTTTCCCCCTGATTTTGACGACGATGAATGGTGATGCTGATGATGGTGAGCAGGTGGGGATTTATTTGGGATTTTATGGCCGAGCCCATTTAAATACGAGGGATGATGCGGGGAGGGAGTTTGATTGTTGATTTTTGTAGATCCTGATGATGAGGAAGAATGTTCATATTTTCCAGAACCTAATAAAATCGAAGCCGTAGAAGCTGCGGCGGCTGCAGCAGCAGCAGCAGAAAAATAGGAAGCAGTGGGGTCACCCTTGAGAGGTGGAGATCCCGCACTTGCCAGAATGTCCTTTTCCTTTTGCGTAAGTCCTGCAGAGGAAGACGACGATTCACCTCTTAACTTTGATGATAGATGAGGTGAAAGTGTGACTGACTCCATCAACACCCAGCCCTGGCGTTACAAAAGGGTTAATTGAGGTGGCAGAGAGGGAATGTGGACTTCCTCCTGCACTTAACCTTCCGTTGTTACTGGGTGTAGTAGACGCCGTTATGCTACCACTTAACAAGTTTAGATTGTCAGTACGAAATAATTCAGAAGGAGATTGACCACCACCACTTCCAAGAAAACCCCCGGCTAGTGACTGTACCACCAGTTGTGGTTGATCCAGGTCCGGCAGAACCTCCACTTGAAGTTGGAGGTGCCAATCCTGGTGGAAAAGGTACTCCCATATTCATTCCCATTGCGGCAGCAGCCGCAGCGGCTGAATTCATGTAAGGATTGGGCAGGAACGGCGGGAAAAACCAAAATGGATGTGGACCAAATGGGTGGAACGCTGCGGCGGCAGCAGCAGCCGCTGCTGCAGCTGCTGCGGGGGAGGATGACGGTCCACCTGTACTACCTCCACCAGATAAATGAGGGGAGGCTGCTGAAGCAGAGGTCAATGAAGTTGACGGAGGTCTACCAGCAGGACTCTGTCTTTCCCCTGAATCTTTCTCCTGCAAAACACAAAAAAGAACCCAAATGGATCATTAAAATTAATTAGCTGCCATTAACAAACTCGTCTTTTTTTTACTCTTCTCTATTTGTCTCTTTAAAGGAAAATGGAAAAAGGAGGAAAAAACGAGGGAAAGCAGAGAAAGTGAGTCATTAGCTGCAGGTCAACAGTCGTTCCTTCTGATTTGATCTCTTTAGGAGAGAAAATCGTAAACTTTTCTGTCTTTTCTAAACTAGCTCAACAAAAAGATAAGAAAACAAAAGCGGTGGAATAAACGTTCCGTATTCTTACTAGAAAACAATAAATGTATCTATCTTTATAGTCTATTCAAACACGGCTCTAGTTGTAGAAAAAACTTTAGCTATAGGATAGAAATAGTCTTTTGTAATTGTTTATACCCTTTTCCTTATCTTCTTTTATTCTTAACACTTTGTGGACAGTTTTTTTACGTTCTACTACCAACAAAAAGAAACATAATTTAAGCTTCAAGGCATAGTTTTTTCCTTTTTCAAGTAATAAAACAATGTGAATTTGAGTTAAATGGGAAAAAAGTACGTCTTATATAAAAAGGGCTTTATATAAAAAGTTGAATTGATAACTAAACTCTTCTACCAAAAAATCTCTACTATATAGTCATCCTTGTAATCATCAAAGTAGCAAAAACCGTGTATCTCTTGGATGGAGTGAAAGCATTTTATTTATATCCCTATTAGTTTATAACGTTTTCTCTGAAAGTATAGAAATGGCTGTGGTGATGATTCGCTAATGCTCCATTCCATACTGAAGTTAGAAGTTTACTTCAGCTTACTTTTACAACACAATGTCAAGTCAATAGAAAATCGTTAGGAAGTAAGGGAAATAATAAAAAATTCCGAAATTGTCTCCTTTCTTTCCTTCCCTCCTGTAAAAAGGATAAATACGTGTCTTATTTCCTGGAGGAGAAAGGACAAGAAAAAAGTAAATGTGTTTTTTT
>JAANSO010003581.1:0-11215 GCA_036507315.1 Lepidocyrtus fimetarius | reverse complement strand
TGTTCCATAATACTGCTTTTATATTGACATAAAAACCCTAAAAATTACGTATAATATTTAATGAGAAGGAAAATGTCGATGATGATGTACTTTTTGCCATCATCATCCAAAATAAATACTTTAACTACCCCACACGGTTATAAAAGATTTTAAACCATAATTATTCTTGGAGATGTCTTTGTTGATTATCTTTTTTGGCTGAATCTTGCTCCCGTTGTTGACTTGTCGGTCTTTGCTTAATAAAAGGGAGCAATGAGCGAATGTTAAAGTAAAAAGGAAGCCGTTGCAAAAATATTTATCTTACATCTTTGTAGGTAGAGGTGGTGTTTACAAAAATCTAAATTAAAGCTTTTTCTGTGAAATATTAGGTTGGATTTTATAACAATCTTTTAATGTCATTTTTGCTATTACGGTGTACTCCTCTACATAAAAGATTTTGAGGAAGAATCTACTCAGGTATATGAGTTTAAAAATCACCTCCAAAAAGCTATTATTTTCCTACGTAACCCTTTTCTCTTCGTTTGTTATAAAAAATTCAGCCTTAAAACATCTTCTTGAGATTCCACGAAGCACACACAAAGCATTCTTTTTCCCAAAACCTGTCTCGCTATGTCTTTCTATTGTAATATAAGGGAATATGTCAATGAATCCTCTCCTCTTTGAAAATAAGCCATATAGAATTGCATCTTGTCCTGAAACGAGCTCTCTTTTTTACCACGCATCATCCTCATTTTTAAAGAAAATGCTTCTTTGAAAATAAGCCATATAGAATTGCATCTTGTCCTGAAACGAGCTCTCTTTTTTTTACCACGCATCATCCTCATTTTTAAAGAAAATGCTCCATCCAGTATTTTACGTAAATTTCTCAGCAGCTTTTTTCTTTTTTTTGTAAGAATATCTCAGAATCGAAATTCCTCACTGACACTGCTTCAGTTTTGTCCTAATCCTAACGATATGATGATAACGATGCTCCTGTGTTGTTGGCAAAGTCCTCAAATCACTGTCTCTTCCAACTACATGTGCTACTTAATACTGCACGAGCATCATCGTCTCGTCATCTTTCTCATCATTATCATCGAATTTTTTCAAGTCTTCATTCTCCGCTCGTCATGTACCGTCTCCAATCTCGTCATCATCCTTTTTCGATGTCTTTTTCTTACTTGCGATGCTCTCTTTCTGTTTTTCCTTCTCAGAAACAGATTTCCATTAAACAAGGTGGTGGTGGTGTCTTTAATACCTTCTTGTATTCATCTTTAGATTACTTTATGATGATGATGGATATAGGAATACGGTTTTTATAATTTAACAGAATATACTTGCAGAGCCATCCGTTTTTAAACTATAATCCTGTCCAATCTAATAGCTTTATATGAGATTGCATAACACAATCAAACCAATAATGTTGCATTAAATCCGAGTTTGATGCGGAAGAAGGGAATTCAAGAAAAAGGATGAAAACGATGATGAGATGATGTAGTTGAGTATCTCTTCTCCTAATACAAATTGTGTGGCATAGTATACATTTTATTTTGACTCGAAGAAGACTCTATAAAAACTATGAGATACATACTTTATCGTATATATATTTAAGTAATACGATTGCTGTTATAATTCCGTTATTGGAATACTTTTTTTCTATAAATGCAATTACTATATACATACCAAAATAATATATTTCCGGGTGTAGTTTGGTCAACGTCCAATCAGCAGGGGGTACTTCGCTCGGAACAAGCTTGTACAGATAAAGACTGGATAGTAAAATATTAGTTAGACAAATAAAATAAAATTGCCAAAAGGCCAAAATTAAGGTAGAATTAAAGAAAGGTAAATATTTTACAATAATTTCAATTTCTAAATCATATAGTTTATTGTGAATTGGCAACAAAAATCTCATTGTCTAAAGCACAATTCTAAAGACTTTTGGTCATAAAAATCAAAGCAAATAGTAAAAGAGTAATTCACAGAGTCACGTTGCTGGCAAACTTAATGCTTAAAACATACAAAAGTAATAAAACATTTTAATTTACATTCTTGCCCCAGCCCTCCATGTGTAAATGACTACGGGGCATTAACATAAACCAATAATAATATTTTCTAAAGCAAAAACTTACACTCTCATAAATGGGTTTAGTTTTACTCCTTTCTACACGCCGTAGTTGTTCTTTCTTCGACCTCCTCCTACTTAATTTCAGCCCAGAAGGTACATTCTTAACTATGCATGTGCATTTGCAATAAAGTACCAGCTCGTATTTTACACTCTCGAGCATGTCATTATAGACCCATAACTATCTTAGATAAAGAAGAGCCGCTATCCACTCTTCTTTTCCTCCTCTTCTTTTATGTTCTATTTTCACTCAAACTTGAACTAGTATTACATAACAAAGCAAATAACACACTATCCTCTGGTCGGCATTTTCTCATAATTTTTCATGGACAAAATAAATATTTTTGCTGGTAAACTGGTTTCTGTTCCTGAGAGCAATAACAATAAATAGCCTCACATGACAATACTTGTATACTTGTATACCTACTGCATTTTTTTCAATCATCCATCCACAGCTCATTTACTCTTAAAACAATTTTAATTTCCTTATTAGCATTCTCCGCAACTCATTAAAAATGGATTCTGTTGTTAAAGATGAGAGATGTAGATTTATCCTCTCTCTGGTTTTGGCGTTAGAAAACGAGAGCCGATGTAAAACTAAAATTGTTGAATTCACACGAAAGCGTCTACCAACTTTTTTTTCAATTTAAGAAATGCATCCAACATCCAAGTAACGAAAGAAACTTCTTTCGATCTTCATTCACTTCCACGCACGAATGTGGTGTTAATAAGGAAACTGAAGAACGAAAGTGAGGAAAAGGCATTGGATGAAATGGATGAAAACGGAGTAGATGAAAAGTGGTTCGTAAATAATGCAAAAGTAAATGCAGTTACATCATCAGCAGCAGCATTATAACAGCCGTTCTTCGCTCTTTTTTTAAAACGGCACGGTTCCTTCCACTGGATCTATTCGCTTTCAGCTGCTGTTGTTGTTGTGTGATCTTGATTTTTACGGTTATGCCTACTTCTTACCCTTTTTGTTAATGATAATGTTAATAGCCCTTCCCTCTTTTCGCTGCTACTTATCGTTACAATTTCACCGCAACACACGCGGTTCTCTTCTTCAGATTTTTTTCGGTAAAAGTACGTTGGTAGAAAAAAGTTTTAAAGATTTTTTCGAGGAGTTCCTTCCTCCTTCTTCTCCACCTCCACCTTTCAGATGATAACTGTGTTGTGTAATATCTGCACACAACACAAAAAAGCATTATTTGAGATAAAAGTTTTAAGATTTTTTCGAGGAGTTCCTTCCTCCTTCTTCTCCACCTCCACCTTTCAGATGATAACTGTGTTGTGTAATATCTGCACACAACACAAAAAAGCATTATTTGAGACAGGAGATCTCAATGATGAGTTTTGATATAATGATGATGAGAGTTTGAGTTTGGTCTGGCATGTAATTCCTTTTCTATTTTTTCTTTCCATGTTTTGATATACTTGTGCATTTATTGCATTGTCATAATTTTTCTTGTTAAAAAGATTTTATGATGAGTCATCATGGAATGGTAATAAAGACGATGATGGCTATGATTTCGTGCAAAAACTCAATACTAATATGTAGAAGTTTAAGAATCAAGAGAGAGAAAGAGAAACAGCCACAATTTCCCTTCAATAAAAATATAATCTCTGTGTGAACGCTTTTGTAGAAGAAGAACAAACTTTTTTATTCTTAGAGTCAAACTCTCTTGTCTTTTACAGGAATGCGATGAGATGAAAGGGAAAAGGTATTTTACATATCATAACTTGACATAAGGTAAAAAACGATAAAGATTAACCGCTGCTGCCAGGTATAAGCCAAGAAAGAAGAGGGAAATCTTCATTCAATTCAACAATAATAATAGCAACGCATCTGTTCCCATTTCTGTCTAAATGGGAACCCTTTCTTAATGGGAAGTTACTTTGACAGACTGACGACGACTGAAGTAAAATTTAAAATGTGTTTATAGAAGGATAATAATGACGAGCTATATGGCGATATGATTGTGTTGTGACGAAGAAAACGCTCATCTTGAGAATGATGTTGTGTCGGTGTGAATGAAATGGAGAATGAAATGCAAGATAAGAGAATAAAGGGAAGAAAATACTCAAAATAAACAAGGCCCACCTTCTGAAACTGCCTATTGAAAAAAGTGAAAGAGCTACAGAAAATATAAGCAATAGAAACGAAGAGAAAAGCGTAATAATCATAATATCCATTTGTGAATACAATGCTTTTTTAAAAGTTGATGACGGTGTAGAGATTGCTATTTACATAGAACATGCGTAATGGGAGCAATTTTTTACATTTAATTTACATAATATTACACCTAGGCATGTATAGAGACAGATAGTTTTATTGATCCACCTGTTGTTGTAATTTGTTATTTACTTTGTGGGATTATTATGCAGCTTTCCTGAATAATGATTGTAAATTGAATCATGATTGCGAGAAAATTTCTTTAAAAATCAACTTTTGATGTCGCAATCGTGCGTGGTAAATTAGAGACATGTTTGTAAATGCGAGTTTTTTTACTATTTTCTAAAAAGTTAGTTTATTTACACAAGTATGAAAGTTTGGCTAAATTTTGATTCTGGTAAATATAAAATTTAACAAAAGAAAAAAGCCAATCAGGCAAAGTGACCTACTAAAAATATTGTTTTCCTCATCGCCAGACTAATTTCAAGGCGTCTCGTACAATTGCGGTTTTTCTGGAAAAACGTTTCTACGATAGGATCAATGTTTTTGATCACATACAGCTTTAAAAATTAATTTCCGTCTCCAACAAACCCTGCTAAATTGTAGCAAAACCAAAATGAAAGCAATTTGTTTCAAATTTTGTTGAAATGTGGTCACTTTTAGAGAATATGACCAGTAAAAAATACTTCCCAGCACATATTTTTGTTTCTCTTTGTTCTTCTTGAGTAAACAACACGTTTTTAGATACCCTTAAAATTATCCTCTCTTTTTTCTCATCCTAAAATACCTATTCTATTGTGCTTCGTCTTCTGGGATTATGGAAGCTGACAAAAATATGACTTCTGACAATAATACTGAACGTGATGATGTTGGTTCTTCTGTTTTCTTCAAAAAGATATTAATAATCAACGTGAGAGACCATCTACAATACACTGTTGACGGCTCGGTTGTGGAGGAGGACAAGGGAAAGAAAAAACGATTTTTTATGAGAATGACTCTGCGCGTATTTTGCTTACTTACCGCAGTGCATCTTATGCATTATGATGGGAGTCAGAGAAAAATGAAAAATGAGAAAAATATTAATTTTTACCAGTGCATTGCCCACCATTATTATTGCAGTTCCACCTTGTCTTCCTTTTTCTCCCAAGGAAATAATCATAAAGCACATTTTTTCCACATGGGAGATGAAAAGAAAAAAGATGCGTCTCTACACTTTCTTATGATGACGATGATGATGCATTATGCACGACTTACCTTTATTTTCCTTCAAGTTCATACCATGAGAGTATTTACCATTTGTAATTCTACTGCAACTTCTTCACCCCAGCATCATCATCATCATCATATAACAATGAAAATGAGGATGATATTCCTTTGACAATGGAGGTGGAAAACGAAAAAATTGAATATATACGTAAAGTTATATAACTTAAGTAAAATACCTGCGGAGCTGGAGGTAAAACTCAGGAAATACGAACAACCACAAAGTTTTGTTAAAGTTTTTAGACTTTTGCTATCTCTTTTTTCCGTTTCATCCTTCTTCCTCCATCAAACAAACACCACCTCAAGCTTAAACTTGAAAAATCTCTTGGTTGATGATTACGATGCAGGATAATGGTAGAAGAATGAGCAAAGAGGAAGGAGAGAAGGATTTAACGAAAAAAGCTTTCTCATCCTTTGGCAGCGGAGTCAACTTTGTTCGGTGGTGATATATGGTTTGATGTAGATGTTGTTATGTCACTGGTGTTTGTATCTTGCTGGTGTAGATGATGATGATGTTGATTTGCTATGATGAATTGATAGACATGACATGGCATCCATCGCTGCTGCAATACCTAGCGTTAAATAACCTTTGACATTTCGGGTACAAAATTATTTGTACAAAAGTATTTATTACATTTCATAAAATTGTAAATATGTATTTTGAAATTTATTTGAAGATTTTTACTTTTGATTTTAATACAAATATATTTAATATTGTACAGATTAAAATAGTTTTGAAATTTGCACCGTTTCAAGTAAACCACCATAAAAAGTATGCACAATAATCAACAAAACGAGTTAATCGCAACGCAACACTTATTTTAGATCGAGTCTGTGTTGGAATGATAATGAAATTTGAAGATTCCAGAGGAGGATTAAAATCTACATAAAACATGGAATTATTTGCAAATGAAATTTTGTTATGCAAAAAGAGATACATCGTGACAAGTGAAGAGGAAGAAAAGATGTGTGCATAGTTCCATAAATATAATCCCATTACGTAAATCATCAAATGTAACATCGCATAACGAACAGGCGTCCATCCGTTTGAATTTCAAAATTCTCGTATTTTATAAACTACAGTATTTATTTTGCGTTCAATTCATAAACTCAAGAGCCTTTTATGCGTTTTCATTTTATGCACACACCTTTTTCCAAAAAACGCACAAAAAAGCGTTCCTTTCACTAAAGCAAAAATTTGCATGCTGTGAAAGTTCAGCAAAGTATGGAAAAGACGAAAGATAACAATAGCGAGCCTTTTCATTTTTATGCTTATTTCTTTCTTTTTTAATACTTTCGTTTTTAAAAAGAACCGCTCGCTTTTAATTTAAAAATTGCTGAGCAGCGAACAAAATTAAAGAGGTAAAGGAGTTCAGAATTTCGTTTATTGCAAAATATATTATATTCCCTTTCCAAGTACACCCACCGCAAGAATTTTTTGTTAGGAATTAAATTTTTAAAAAGAAATGAAAAAATATGACGAGGCAAAGGTTTTAATAATTTTATTTCTGAAATTGCGCNATTATATTCCCTTTCCGGGTACACCCACCGCAAGAATTTTTTGTTAGGAATTAAATTTTTAAAAAGAAATGAAAAAATATGACGAGGCAAAGGTTTTAATAATTTTATTTCTGAAATTGCGCACTGTTCAAAAATTATGATTTTTTTAAAAACCCGTTCATACTTGTAAAGCACCACAATATTTTAATCTATTTGATTTGAATTTGTGAATAAATGTTTGCTGATTATAGTTTGAATTTTTAAGCTTGTTTGCTGTAATCTTTTGATTATTTTTTGCTTCCTTTCAAATGCTTTTCATTTATATCTGCTTCATTTCAGCGTTTGTTGCCGTTAAGTTCACTACGACACATATTCCACTCAAGCGAGTGGAAAGCACGAGCGAGCAGGAGATGAATGAGAATTTTTTCTTGATATTCATGCAAACCCCAAAAGGAAAAATCAACTATTCATAAATTTGCGATTGAGTTGGTTCTCGATTGTTAGATTGTTGATGGGGTTGTAAAATGATTTCGATTAATATTATTCCTTCCTATTCAAGAACCATATGAAGAAGGAAGATGAATGGGTAGGTTTTTAAATGAATAATTTGAAAGGTTGATTTAAAAAATGAAAGGCTTTTCATTCACATGAATAAATTACCTTCGAAAAAGAAAAAAGAAACTTGTAAGTTTTAAGAACAACAGTAGAGTACTTTCCTCGTTCAAAATTCCATTTATTGCGTGAAATTTTGTAAACTATGTAGTGGAGGGAGACAAAGATTTAAGCATTTTGCAAAATGAAACAGTCCGCCTATAAGTTTAACATTTTAAAGTTTTTTTGCAATTTCTTTCTTAGTTCGCCACCACTGCTTCTGGATTAAAAGACTTTCCTCAGCCATCGTTACAAAAAGCGTGCTGCCAAAAAACTTTTAACAACAATTTGACTGTTCTTTTTTCTGCAATTTATGAAAGAAGAAAATAAATTGCAAAGGGTTTTTAGTTATATAGCATCGCAATCTACATTAATTCAAAAGCCACAGAAAACAGCTCGAGGCAGAATAAAACTGAGCGAATTGAACTATAAGAGTTTTTTGTCGAGCTCTATCTGCCACTATATGTGCCTTCTATTATTATTACTAATGTAATATAAAGAAACCAGTGGCTTAAATAAATGTAACAAATACAGTGACTAGAGAGGAAGGAACGGAATATATAGCGATAATAATGTAATGGGAAAGGAATTTTTGGCTTGTGCTTGTATGAAAAAGTAAACTCGCCGTGTTCTTCTTGTGGACTTGTCCGCGCTTTTTGTTATGCAATATCTTTATTCTTTGTGTATATTTATTTTAAAAATTAAATGGCAATCTCAAAACCTCTCACTGAATGTACCTTGACTTGATCTGGCTTTTTTAATACCCACTTTACTCACTCATTCGTATTCAATCTCTCTGTTGGATGTGTTTATTGAAAGAACACGACCATTACAAAATATTTATATGGGAATGAAATGAAGTTTTATTTTGTAATAAAAATACCTTTGAAACTTGTTAAAAACTGATTTCATCGCAATAATATTTCGCTTTTAATATTACATTGTGTGGCAAAATTCTTGTTGCAAAATTCTTTATTAAGCTTGGCTGTGCTGATCTTACATGTTCACTGCTGTTTGGTTTTGAAAAAGCTTTGTACAGTATGTAGGACTACAAACATAGAATTTATATGAAGAATTAACTGAAAATACAAAAATTGCCAATTAAACAGAATTCCCTGTTGGTTATCAGCTTGGTCTTTCCCGAAAGTATATTTCTACCGATTTAATGCAAAAGTCTCCGCTTTTCAGGGTATTCTACGAGAGCAAACTCGGTGACAGGCTGACATATTATTGGAGTGAATTAGTTTGGAATAGAAAGGGGAAACTACACCAACGCTCCGGATTATATTATATTAGCGGTATTTTCCATTATTTCTATTTGGAATGTCATTGGTTGGAAATAGTCGAGGGAGAGAAAAAACAAAATGTAAAGCTTGGTTAGATGCACATTACGTAAATGCAATTCTTTGTGAGAAAATTCCATGTTTAATATTTTCATAAAGGAAATATGTCCATGTACAATAAATCTGTTGGTGGTGGTGACCGGTGGTCACCTCCCTGTTAAATATGAAAGGAATGAGTGATTGTTTATCCAACGAAAATTACTGGCATTAGAGACGAACTCACAGGAACGGCAGCAAGCAAGCAGCAAAAGCACATGCGAAACATTTTACAAAATAGAATGAATTATTTTTTACTTGATTAGCACGGAAAGACTCTATTCCCAATTATGTTGTACCACCCCTCCAGTCAAATTGTTTTCGTTGTGTACATTTCTCAGAAAGGAAGGGATTTATGCAGATTTTTATTTCTTGTGAATATTGTTTATGCAAACATTGTTTCTCTGCTAAAAAAACAATAATTTTACTATAGAGCTATCAGATATACACTTGTTGTGCAAGATATTATATAAATAATAATAATAAAAAACATAATGCATTGCATGTGAGTTCTCAGTGGGGCTCAAAAATGATGCTTTTGAAGCAGTTTAGCTCATTCATTATAAACCTTGTCATGTCAAAAAAGAAAGAGAGAGCCAAGTAGGAGAGGAGGCTAGTAAAAGTCTGACAGGGGAAAACGGGTATTTGGAAGGTGGGGGTAATCATAGTATTCAATTTACATCAGGGAATGAATGGATTGACCTGATTATCTTGCTTTGGAATAAATTTCAGTGATAAAGCAAAAGTTTTAAGGCATACTTCTATTAGAGTTTTTAAAGAAAAAAATGGACAAACTTGTTTCCTGGCAAGTGAGCGAAGTGCATAACTTTCATCTACTTACTATAACATAACCTATAATGGGAAAGGCGATAGCTTGTTAAATTCCCAATTTTTTCACTCTTATTTCACGGGAGAACGACAGGAGGTTGAAGGTTGTTTGTTATTGGACGGAGGTGGACGAGAAATCATTTGGCCTGGCTTATGTGATGGTGTTGGTGGATAACTGAAAATTTGACAGTGAGTGGTGGCACTTTGGCACTGGCTTGTGTAGAATTATCTATCCCTGTCTACCAAACTGAAAGCTACCTAGCCACGAAAATACTAACTTGAGAGTATAGAGAGAATGAGAAAATGTAACGGGTTGTCCATTTGATTTATTTCACTTCATTTTGAATATGTCTGCAAAGCAAATATTTTTTATAATACCTAAAAAAGTGTGTAGGTTGGTATTATTCATTCCGTAAATTGATTACGGGGAAAAGATCGAGTTTCATTTTCTTTGACAACATTTATTTGTTTTTTCTTCAATTAGCAAACCCATACAATTGAAAGGTATGCAAAGGCTGTAGAATGCAATGTGAAGATGTCAAATTAACATTTTTCTACATCTAAAAACGCGATGAAAAAGGGGAGATAGGAAAGTGGAAACACTTTTTTATTGTTGCTAGCATCCGGTGTTTAAAAACCCTTGTTCCATTAATATTTTGTCAACTTTTTTTCAATTTTCTCTCACAAATAATTACTTCAGCGTATGCATTCTGTAACATATATGTAATCACTTATTATCGGTCAGCATTTTTTGAAGCGTAATTTAAAAATCCAGCTGCCACTTTTACTAGAGAAATTCCTTTTAAACAATCCAAAACGCTACCTGTGAAAACGAAATACTTTTTCTATACCCCTATCATTTACTGGGATATCTGTTTTCTCCAGTGTTAAAGGTAAACCTCTTCTTGTTTTTGGTTTATCCTATCTTTTACATTTAACTCAACTTTGTGTTTAAATCCAACTCTCCGCCGACCACCAGCACAGTCGAATAAGAACGTATCGATTTATTTTATCATCCTTTGCTTTTCTACCGTTTTGCTGGTGCAAGTTCAAGAGTTAGTTATTATTGTTATCGCCTTGAACAAAACGGTAGAAAAAACGAGTTCAGTTCCTTCATCATAATAAAAACCCTTTTCTTACCTTGTCTCAACCTTATCCATATCTCCATTACTTATTACTACCGGAGGGAGAGCAGCCCGACCCACAAACTCTAATTTCTACAATGCAATCACAATAGAATCATTCAACCAACAGCCTCCGGTTCTTGTCTCAGTCTGGTCTATTGTGAGAAAAGAGAAGAGCTCGTCTGGTTCCTTT
>JAANSO010003580.1:0-11215 GCA_036507315.1 Lepidocyrtus fimetarius | reverse complement strand
CAACAGCAAAATTTTGAAAATGAAAGGGCGTCATTTTCTCAATAAAGTTTATCTCTCCAAACTTGACCTTGATGACAGGGAACGACTTGAATATTTTCCCGTAGATTTTCACTGTTCTCATCGGCAGCTTTTTCAAAGCTCCTTTGTTCTTGATTTTTCTTTGAATATCCAGCAAAACTTTACAAGAAAGCTCGTGAACATTTCCGTAAAAGCCGAAGAAAATATTAAGTAGGATAATTATCTCAATCAATCCAGTTGCAAAGGTCAACTTGAGAATTAGCATTTCTCGAGAAGCCCATTTCAGAACTATTGACAAGGCCAACGTGATTTGCCCAGTGATTATGTGAAATAGCAGCATGAAAAGTAACCTTGAAGTTGTTTTGTTGAATAGCTTTGAAAGGAATTGAATTTCTCGGTAAGTTTGGACAAAATGTGTAGAATCTATTTTTCTAGCTTTTCTGTAAAGAATATAAAAGGCAGCAAGCCTGCTTCATTACTAGATCTAAATATTTTATTTTTACAGAATTTTTTGATCTTACCGTTCAAAAGTTTTAATTGCTGAGCAAAGACCAGTGCATCCAACAAGTACTGTTAGGTTGCAAAATGCAAAATATTTAAGAACGTTAGTCCAAGCGTAAAGGTTTACAAGGAAAGTAATCAATTGTCCTAGGCTTTCTGTTAGGGCCCAGGCTATTCCGGAATTTGACCCCGGAACTAGTTTCAAAACACGATATGGATACAATTGAGCAATATTAAACGGCAAGTTTGTCAAGATCATCGAGCTCGCAGAAAACATCCAAGGCATCCCCTCAGCAATCCCGATTCGGATGATTTTACAAGCCATTCGAGCCAACTTTATTGACTTCCGGTTACTCAGATTCTCTTGCCAAAGAGAATCTCCAAAGCGTACATGGGTTTCTTCGAACTGGACAACTCCGTTGATAAAGTTTTCAAGCAGTTCCGGATTTTCTCGGAGGTGAAGGAGAAAAACCATGCAGAGCAGACAGCCATGTCCCGCGATGAATAACAAAGCCGCGTAGTTCTTTTCAAGTGGGAGGTTTTCATAGAATTGATAACCCAATGGGGCCTGTATCGCGTAGCTCCACCAGCCAATCATCAGGATACAAAGGGAGACCACGGGGTAAATTAAAATTTCTTTATTTACCAAAAACTTTCCCTTTGCATTCAATTTGCAGGGAACGCAGGCAACCTTATTCCAACCGGAATTACAGATAAGAAGAAATTCATCTAAAATTCCTGTTTTAGTAATCATAATTGTGCTTTTGTTGAATATGTTGACAGCTATTTGCAAAGTTTTAAACTAATCGAAATTTAAAATAGTTGAATTAAGTTTGAGCTTCACTTCCGCTATTTGCAAACTTAACAATTTCGTATTTACTTGATGTTGATATAAGTCCTAATGCAAAGAAAAGATTCAAAGGGTAAATAAAAAATTCAGCAAGCCATTATATATACTTGCCTGAAAATGACAATAATTAATATTTTTGACAAATTTTTATTTGATTGCAAAAATATATCTTAACTAATTTCGACCTAAAAGTTTTAAGATTAAATGATGCATAATTCGCGAATATTACGTACAAATTTTCCAATTATTTGTGCAATTTTCACGAGTACGTTTTAATGAAAAATATTTAATTTTAAAAAAATTACCACGTTCTAAAGGTGCAAACTATTCGAAATCTTTTAACCTTTTTAAATTTTTAATTACTTTTTAAAAAGATAAATGCAGCGAAAAATATACTTATTCTACCTTCCAAGTAATTAGAAATTTACTTGAAAATCATCTCATATGATTATAGCTTGCTGGTTTATCATTTACCTTTCTATATTGATGTAATTGATAACAATTTGAAAGACAAATATTACACAAAGCTTGATACGGAAAAACACCTGAAGTTAACGCCTTTAACCTAATGACGCATTTGCTTACGACGGCATTACTTAAAAATAGATGGAATTAAATATTTACAAAAGGATTCGTTTACTATGATAGCTTTAAATAAATTTTGTACAGGAAAACCGAGAAATAAATTTGTTTTTGTCAGTTTCACCGATACGATTTACAATAAATCCAGCTAGTTTCATATGCTTCCTATGTTGCATTGCATTGTTCATTTTC
Source organism: Lepidocyrtus fimetarius (assembly GCA_036507315.1). Lineage (NCBI taxonomy): Eukaryota > Metazoa > Arthropoda > Collembola > Entomobryomorpha > Entomobryidae > Lepidocyrtus > Lepidocyrtus fimetarius. Next base: position 9,072 of record JAANSO010003580.1, on the reverse strand, counting down.
AACTCAATGGCTTGGCACATATCCACCCACACGGGGTTCTTTTTCCCCGTGTTAATCCCTGTCTCGGTGAACTCTTTTGTTGTAGGACTCTACGCCTTTCATAAGTAAGTTTTTTTTCCACAAGGAAAGCTTTTCACTTGTTAATTTTTAATTATTTTATAGATTCATGTCACATGCAATGAGGAAAGGGGAGGATGTTAGAAAAGGGATTAGTTTCTTTCGACAACTTCAAATCCTTTTGCAACTATTTGGAGAGGATCATCGATTAATCCTCGCGCACTTTTTATTTGCTGCTGTGACAACTCAAACCATTTGTATTTATTGTGCCTGGCCAAACTGGGGAAGGATGTAATCTCATATAGGCTTGTCGCGAATTAAAATTGTCCTTAATAAAAGCACATTTAAAATGTTTATTATATTAACATGAAAAAAACTTGTTGGTTGAATTTGTTTAGTTTAAAATATTTTTCGCTTTGTACTCGCGAGGATATATTTTCGTTACACTCCCAGTTTAAACACTTGTTACCATGGGGGCACGGATAAAAAGTCACTTAATACATGTAGTTTTATCAGTTTTATGATATCGGTAAGCGATTTGGTTATTATTGTAAGGGGTAATTTGAGATTGCGGTGACAAGTAAATCTAAATATTGAGAATATCGTCGTTTGCTCTTCAAAAGGGGTCAAGTCCTTTTTGGTCAGTCTCGAAAAGGGGAAAGAGGAACTCTTACTCTAAGAATTAGATTAAGTCAACTTTACCTGCTAAAACGGATTTCGTTGTTTCTTAATGGAACTTTACAAATATTTATGACCTGAAAAAGTTGCAAGGTTGCAAACAATAAAATAATTAGTAATTTAAAAAATAAAAACCTTAGGGGTGAATATGCAATAAATTTACGAATCTGTCTGTTTATAAACACAATTAAATAACTTAATTTTTAATACAGTCTAAATTTTATTTATAAACAATTTTATAATTTTTTAAAAATAAACCGCTACAAATGTGAGCGCTCCCGTTAGAAAAATATTTGCCAAGGTTGTACCACTGCCTCCAAAAACCACCACACCCGCCCCCTCCTCCCATGACATTGCAAATCCCAGTCGTGTCCATTCTTACAGATCCAACTTTAACAAAATAATCCAAATGGTAATTTTGTTCGGGATAGAGAAGCCAGGCGGTATTTCCCCAATGGGCGTATGACCTTACCATTCGAATAGTTACTCTGGGCTGGTCACCAGTATAAACCTGAGCTTGGAAATCTAAACTTGTCTTCGCGTAGAGATTTAACTGCTTCGTGGTCATGTCCAAAGGACCTATTTTTTGCGCTTCGGTAAAAATGAATTGAGCTGGGTCGTAAATATTTCCGGACTTTCTGAATGAATCTGCTTTGTTAATGCATTGACCGTTTTGGGAGCCGCCGGTCGTTGTAAAACGAAGCCGTTTTCTTGGATTTGTTATGTTTGCAGCGATTAAGTGCCATCTAAAATAATTATTTAATTCCTTTATTAATTAAAATAAAAGCATTTAAGTTATTCAATGTTTTTAACTTACAAACCAAAAAATCGATAGGAAAGTGCTCCATTCCAATCCACTGGGATAGTCCCGCTCCCAACAAAACTTTGGTTTCTGTTGTTTCCGTCTACAGAACAATTTGTGCCCGTGTATAAAACGAACATTTGTATCGTTCCCACAGCTCCGGCAACCAAGCAGGTTACAAAAACTGCCAAAATTGCAAAATTAAAAGTCATTTTGAATTTTTGTTAAAATCAAATGAACTGCAACATCAGTCGAACAAGTCCATGGGGTTTTATATCAACCGGAAATGTGAAAGAGTGGATGATTCAAGGTGGATTGATTACGCACTAGCTTATCATCCTCGACAAGATAAACTAGTTATCAGCTACGTAATTGCAGATTGAACTAATTATTAAAGTCACAAAATTGATAACGAAACTTGGGTACTTTGCTAAAATACATTGTAAATGTTTTTTTCTACAATCTTAAAAAATTGAATCATTTTGACGTCGTTATTTAATGATCGATGAGTCCTTGCAGATTTTCTTAGAATAACTCCAGTTTTGACAAGTCTTTTCCTACAAACTCCAATGCAATCAATTGATTATGTAATTAAATCAATAATGACGATTGTTAAACAGAATTAAAAAAGGAAGTGAATTACATCATAAAATGATTTTCTCTGCAGTACTGACGCAAATAAATATAAACAATTCAAGTTAATGTTGATACAGTCCGACAATTCCAAGAAATTTGTCAAATTAATGATTGATACTTGTTTTTTAATATATATTTTGTAGGCGGAAGTTGATAAAATTTATTAAAATTTGTCAACATTTATTGATTAAAAAATAAAACAAAACTTATTTTGACAAGCTATTGCTTATTGCTTAATGCGGATACTACTTTGTCAAGCAAATCCAATTTCATATAAAAAGCACTGAAAATTAGTTTCAATTCATCAGTTCATCATTAAAATAGTAAATCAAGTTAATCCAGTAAAAAGTAAAAATATTAAAATGTTGGAGAAACTTGCGATTTTTCTCGCTTTAACCTGTGCTCTGGGGATAGAAATGGCCACAGGAAAGGAGCAGAAGATAACCCTGTACAACATTCCGGACTGCACGGGAGGATGGACAAGAGAGAATGTGACCTACACCTCAAGCCAAAGAATTGGGGCACCCTGGAACAGGAATACCGCCTCTTATTATGTATTTGGAGTGTAAGTTTAGAATAACTACTTTTAATTAACAATTTTTACATATTTTGTTGTTCTTTTTGGTTTAGATGGAAGGTAATGGTGACCGACGGGACCAGAAATCTCGTAATTACCTCGCCAAGCACCCTCCATAATGGAACTTGCTACAACAAAGCAGAAATTTTTAGAGGGTCAGGCTACAACGCTTCCCAGTTCCGTTTTAGTTCTGTGGAGCGGGTTGGTCCTGGAAATTTATCAACGAATCAGTTTAATTTCTACGATCGGCGGCATTTCCAAGGAATGGAATATATTTTGACGAACAGCAGTTACTCTTCCAATATCAGAGTGCAATCTTTTGCAATTTTTGGGAATGTCTCTTGGATTGTATACCCGAATTATGGATACAACGGAAGACCGGTGTGTCTCGAGCATAAGGAAATTGTTTCAGGTGTAGCTTTCACCTACAACTTGGCAACTTCCATTCAAGTGGGGTCGGTGAAAATAAATCCAAGTGGGAATTGTTTTGGCTATCCCAGGCATCAAACAAATCAAGAAAATTCTATGTTGGTGCCAGAAGAATGATTTAATGATTTAAATCTAAATTTACAAAATTCTATGCATTAGTATTAAAAACTCACAATTATCAATAAAAAGTATCACAACGTCTTAATAAAATTTAAAACTAAACTATAAACTAAATTTTTAATTTTAATTAATTAGTTGAAGTAATACTTTATTTAGCATAATACAATCATAATTTTGACTAGTGTGTAGAGATTTATTGGCAATTGCAACAAAACATTTGAAAAGTTGAAGCTATTAAAATTTAATTGTATGTTCACTAAAACACATGGTTTACTAACTTCTATACCTTCTCAAATAATTAATTACTTATAACCAAAAGTTATATATTATAATAACAATCACTTATTTAGAGAGAGAAAGCAATAAAATATCAATGAATGTGCAAACAGCAAAATCTTGAAAGCGCACAGGCGTCATTTTCTCAATGAAGTTTATCTCTCCAAATTTGACCTTGATGACAGGGAACGACTTGAATATTTTCCCGTAGATTTCTCAATAAAGTTTATCTCTCCAAACTTGACCTTGATGACAGGGAACGACTTGAATATTTTCCCGTAGACTTTCACTGTCCCCATAGGTAGCTTCTTCAAAGCTCCTTCATTCTGGATTTTTCTTTGAATGCTTGACAGTGTTTTACAAGAAAGTTCGTGAACATTCCCGCAAAAGCCGAAGAAAACATTCAGTAGGATAATTATCTCAATTAAGCCGTTTATGAAGGTCAACTTGAGCACGAGCATTTCTCGAGCCGCCCCATTCAAAGTGATTGCCAATGCCAGTGTGATTTGTCCAGTGATTATGTGAAACAGCAGCATAAATAGCAACCTTGAAGTAGTTTTGTTGAATAGATTCGAAAGGATTTGAATTTGTCGGTAGTTTTGAATGAGATGCTCCGTTGTGATTTTTCTAACTTTTCTGTAAAAATATAAAAGGCTACAAGCTTGTATTTTAACTAGTTCCAATAATTTGCAATTTTTAATCTTACTTTTCAAACGTTTTAATTGCTGAACCAAGAGCAGTGCATCCAATAAGTACTGTGACGTTGCCAAAAGCAAAGTATTTAAGGAAATTATTCCAAGCGTAGAGATTCACCAGGAAGGTGATCACTTTCCGAAATATTTCAATCAAAAACCAGATTATTCCGCAAGTTGATCCCGAAAGTAGTTTCCAAACGCGATATGGATACAATTGAGCAATATTGAACGGGGTGTTTGGCAAGATAATCGAGCTTACTGCGAACATCCAAGGCATCGCTTCAGCAATTCCAATTCGGATGATTTTGCAAGCCATTCGAGCCAATTTTATTGACTTCCGGTTCCTCAGATGCTTTTGCCAATGAGAATCTTCCAGTAGTGTTTCTTCGAGCTGGACAATCCCGTTAATGAAGTTTTCAAGCAGTTCCGGATTTTCTCGGAGGTGGAAAAGGAAAACCATGCAGAGTAGACACCCGAACAACCATCCACGCGTTAAACCCATGTTATTTTGGAGTACAGGGGTAAATCTTGTCTTCTTCTAGTTTAGTGTTTATTTGAATGAGTAAAACTCTTCTTAAATTGGGATAACATTACACAAGAAATGTACACGTTTATTAGACGGCTTTTAGTAGTATTGAAACAACACGCTTTTATATTATAAGGGAAGTAGTTAAACACGACTTTAACACTAATTAAACTCAAAGTTATTTCTACATACGATTGTGTACTGCCATAGAAAAAAATGCGTGTCACAACACGCACCAAGATTAAACAGACTATTTTCACACGAGGAATTGCCTTTACTCCACAACCGAAACAAAAACAATATAGAGAGACAAACAACCATGAAGGCAAATACAGTTTTGCGAAAAGCAAGTCGAAAAATTAATAACAGAATTGTTAATTCTTTAAATTTAATTAGTGATGAGCCAGTAATATTACCTACAAGTAGTTGTTCTCCCACCGTGTCTAATCAAACTTTAAGTGTTTCACCTGAAAAATATAATTCAGATTGTGATTTATTATTAATTAACGATAGTCAGGATGTTAGCCATATATCATCATCTGAAGACAGTGATAGTGAAATAATAGAAACAGATTCTTTATCTCAACCGTTTAATAAAACATTGCAATGCTGGGCACTTCGGCATAATATAACACACTCTGCCGTCACTGATTTATTAAAATTATTAAAAATTGACGATAGGATAAGTGATTTGCCCCTCGATTCAAGATCACTTTTAAAAACTCCCAGACATATTAACATTAGTGATCTTTCTCCGGGAAGTTATATATCGTTTAATTGGCTTGCAACCCTTAATAAATTAATTGATTCAAGCTTAGAAATTGAAATACAAGTGAACATTGACGGAATTCCTATTTATAGAAGTTCAAATTCTCAGCTGTGGCCTATTTTAATATGTCATACAAAGTCAAATGTTGTTTTTACAGCGGGGTTGTATTATGGGCCAACCAAGCCAAACAGTGTTGATAGTTTTCTCGGTCATTTTTGTGGACTCGTTTTTATCGTATAATCATACTAATGAAGCAGGTGCGCAATACAAATTAGTTTTAAAATCTATTATTTGTGATGCCCCTGCTCGGTCGTTTATAACGGGTATAAAAAATCATACCGGATATTACTCCTGTGCAAAGTGTGTGACTAAGGGAGTGTATAAGCAGAATCGAGTTACTCTTCCTGACACTAACGCCGACTTGAGGACTAACTCAACATTTCGAAGCCACAGTCATCCCGAACACCACAATAATAAGACAATTTTGGAAAAATTGCCAATCGATTTGGTTGCAGATGTGCCATATGAATATATGCACTTGGTGTGTCTTGGGGTAGTTCGAAAGCTTCTCTATTTATGGACAACAACCAGGAAAAGCCAAGCAAGACTTCAGCCGCAGGACCAGCAACGCCTCAGTGATAGACTGGAGAAAGCTAAACGTTACACTCCTAGGGACTTTGCGAGAAGGCCGCGGTCTGTGTCTCAAATAGATAACTGGAAGGCAACCGAACTTCGACAATTCTTGATTTACACAGGTCCTGTGGTACTGAAAAGAATCCTCCCCCCACCCAATTACGAACACTTTTTGTGTCTATCTGTTGCAATTCGTATTTTAATTGATAAAAATACTTGTATAGCATACAACAATTATGCAGAAGAGTTACTAGTTTACTTTGTCAGAAAGTTTGCTTCAATTTATGGAGACCATCACATATCATATAATGTTCACGGGTTAATTCATTTAGCTAAAGACTCATTAAAGCACGGTTCACTTGACAAGTTCTCTTCGTTTAAATTTGAAAACCACCTCCAGAAAATTAAAAAATTAGTTCGTAGTCCTTTTCACGCTTTAAAACAAGTATACAACAGAATTTGTGAAGTGGAGAGTGCAAACTATTTAAATCAAAACCGAAACTCTCAGGATTGCCATTTTAATTCTAATTTCTATAATAACGATCGTTTTGTAATTACTAACAAACAGCGTGATCAAATCGTGCAATTACAGGACGGTCAGATTGGAAAAATTCGAAGCATTTTCCGTACACCAGAAGGAGAGATTCATTGTTTATTTTCAAAGTTTGCCAATATCAACGACTACTTTACTTCACCGTGCAAATCAACGTTTGTAGGAATTTCAACTGTTTCGTGTTTAGTAGTAAGGGAAGTTGAAGTTAATGTTTCGAGCATTAAAAGAAAAGTGTATTTAGTTCCGTGTGATAATTACTTTGTAGCAGTTCCATTAGTACACGATGTATTTGATAGTTGAGTTTACCGTTGGAAATAAAAAGAGTGTAGCCGTGGTTCCACAGGAATGGGTGACTCTTATGAATGGAAAACACAAATGCTGGTGGCCCAACTACAAAAGATCCGATAGGATTGAAAAAGCTGTCAAAAGAAGGGAGGAACCCAATGGTGACTTCAGCGTATACATTGTACGCGTAATGAAAAGATATGGTAATTGTAAACAGCATTTAGAATAAAAAATATGTCTGCAGTAACGACATTTAAAATATATACTTTTTTATTTCAGAAACATATGCAGAAGCCCGTAGAAAACTTCCCAAGGCCGAAGAATGTAGTGACTGGACATCTGAAGCCGACGGCGATAATCAACCAAGGACACGAAAGAAGAAGGCAAAACCTTCCACCACTGAAGAAAGCGAATCCTCATTATCATCAGAAGAAGAAGTTCCTCCAAAACTTCCCCGATTGAATATAGTATCAGCACTAGCAGCAAGCCCTGCAAGTAATCAGAACGAGTTGTTCCTGCCTGTGTTTCCTCAAGAAAGAATGCCGTCAATACCTGAAATGGAAGATGTATCCTCTGTAGAGCAAGGTCATTCACAAAATCTTTTAAATACGCCAACCTCCTCACGCAATCCGGGAGGGCCAAGCAGTGTTACTGAATCTAGCGGTGGGCAGCGTCAAATTGGTTCCACTCGTACGATATTTAATTATAAACCTCTGCTCAAGTATTTTCTTTTTAATTATATCAAGTTTTAATTTGTATTTTATGTTGAATTTACAGCTTTTGAAAAATGGATGGTTCGTAATCTCACAATTATGAAGGCATCAATCAGTCAGCTGCAAGAAAGTGTAGACTCCATTCTCCAATCGGGAACAAATCGCCCTGGAAGGACTGGTGATAATTCAACCCGAACTGAAGCGGCAAACTTACCAAGCCTTCCTTTACAGGATGATTCTGAAGTAAAATCATTTGAATTGGCAATGAAGAATCCAACAGGTCGCACACTGATGGTAAAATTGTTTTAAATGTTCTCCCGTTATTCACTGTTTAAAGGGTAAACTCACAAATATTGCTATTTTATTTCTCTAGATTACTAAACTTTCATTGAGAGGAGGAAATGATTCAAAGGAGTGTGCTCGGAGAGTAGTTTCTCAGCTAATGTCCAACCACCTGGCACTATCATACAGCTGGTTAGGATCAAGAAACGGAAAGAAATCGTTTAAAAACTCCGTTTTCAAGTCTATTATATATGGTAGGTTTTAAAATGATTTGTTTATTAACCCATTGTGTTCTATGGTTTATTCTAAATAAAATTTTTATTTTGGTTTAAAGAATCTGTTCGGAAATGCAATAGATTCGCAAATGCAGATGAATCCCAAATGGAAAAAACTCTTAAGGATTGGCTTAAGAATGCGAGTAAACGTATACGTGAAAATTGCAAGTAAGACGAAGATTTTAAAATATATAATGAATAAATCTTGCAATACAAAAGTATTTGCTCTCTAAAACTATTTAATTTGCTTTAATTGTTTTTTCTAGTGCAATCAACAAAGAGGAAATCCACAACGAGAGTAACCAAGAAGAAAATGATTTAGAAGATGGAGTTGAAGAGATTAATGGACAAGAAAGTGAATGATTCTGTTCTAGCACAATTTATCTTTTTGCTTAAATTTTACATTGTTAATGCTGAATATTATTCAATTTTTTGTTTAACTTACTTGTACGTATACGAAGATGATTAATGTGTTTTTTATTGATTATATAATTATATATTAATTGATTAAATACCAATATTCACATCAAAACATTTAAAATCCTTTAATTAATTAAAACGCAAGGCATTTTGTAAACATACTTAATAATGCAAAATTCAATAGTAGTTTTCGTGTTTTTGCAATAGTAAACTAAACATACGGAGTCATATTACACTCGAGTTCAACACCAGTTGGTGTAGGACATTTACCCTAAGTTTGACTACAAATTAACCCCAAATAAACAAGAGTTTTACTCGAAAAGCAGTGTTTCGAAACTGGAGTATA
>JAANSO010003579.1:0-11216 GCA_036507315.1 Lepidocyrtus fimetarius | reverse complement strand
CAGCAACTATTGTTTCAGGTTCAAACCAAAACCCAATGAGTCAGGCACAAGCGGAAGATGCTGCTAATCAAAATGTCCAAAATGGAGATGTTGACCAGTCACAACAGCAGCAAAACTATTTTACTGATAAGAAATATTATGGTACAGTGAATAGAAAATATTAACTTTCGTAATTCGTTTATTGATGTATGAAGGCATTGCCACATTTATTTTTGCTGTTTCAATGTAATTTCTTTTGTTTCTTTTCAGAAATTTTTGTCGCATAATAAGGAGGCTACTTCATGGAACAAATTCTTACACATCTTCCTTCGTCTCGTCTCTTATCGTCGTTCTCATTTCAGATATTGAAACTTTATGCAGATGTACATAGCTGCAAAATGATATAGTGAAATGAAATATCGCAATAAGCCAAAAATTATGTTTTATTTTACGAATAAGATTGTTTGATTTGTAAAAGGAGTTTCGATAATATCACAAAAGCGATTATCATGTATTTAAGCTTATGTTACTCTACTGATTGTAATATTACATAGGTACATATTTGTTTTTAAGATTACTTTAGCTTCAACAGATAAAACGTTTTAATTACTCATTTAACTTTTTGGAAGCTGCTGGACTAGTTTGTTTTGTTAAACCAAAGGCTTTTAAGATATTAGGTAGAAATTAAATGGCTTGAGTGTCGTCGTCGGGTCAAGCATTCCAAGAGTCTAGAAATACTCGAAAAGGCATTTACCTATACTCATTCTCTGTTTTGATTTACCAAATATTATGTACAAACTATCAAAGCGAGATCAACACTTGATAATTATTACAAATCTCGTTCGTGCCAATAAATGACTTTTTTAAGAAATATATTTAGACAAGATGTAAACAATAAAAACTCTTGAATACCTTTATAAAGATACGTGCAAGCAAAGTTTATTCCTCGTTTTCAAACTTGTCCCTGACAGAATTCCGAATTTTGTTAGATCTTTTCTTTGCTTAAAATGTTATATTTATTCATTTTTATTCGGCTATTTCGATTTATTGAATCAAATATAATAGAATATATTTCCACATGCATGATTTTCCAACTGTTAAAACAATCTGAATTTATGTACCAAAGTTGGGAATTATCAAATCTACTGTTTCAAAATAACTTTCTCGCTTAATTATTAAGTTTTGCATGATTATTAAATCATGAAATTATCTCCGGATAATTAATTTATGTGCAATTTCCTTTTAGGTGCCGTTTCTTTGATTGAATTTCTAGATCTTACATTATAATTAACCATGCATACTTAAGCACGTTGACATTGATAGCATAATACTAGCAATTTAATTCCTTCAAACAGGGTTAGAAACTTATGTATTAGTTCCGACAATTTTCGAAAGCAAATCTTTATTTTTTATAATGGAAATTATCAGTAATCCCTAGCACTTAAATTGGAAGACAATAGATTTTGATAAAATCAGAGTAACTCTGGCATTACATCACGTCAATTACAAGCATAACCGGTTAACTACCGATTTTAAAACTTAAATCGTGCGTGGAAGCATATATTACGTGAAATTTTATTAAATGCTTGCCTACTCAGCACACTATTGCAACTGGATTATCACGCTTGCTCTGCATTTAGATTAACATTGAAATATTATGATTGCGTCACATTCGCGTAAAATCATGTTCCATTTCTTGCATTTTAAATCCTCTTAACAAGAGTCACATAGTGTTTCAAACTAGTCATTTCAGAAATTTTCATATTCATTGCAACACAGAAACTGCTTAAAACTAAATTTTTGCGTGATTTTGTTTAAATTGTTTAAACTTAAAGCTAATAATTAGGCAAACGTGCTGTCATTACAAATCTGTACATAATAATTTATGACTATTACCTGCTCAGGTTCTTCCTAATTATCTTAAAAAGTGGTTGTACTATAGGTGATTTGCTAAATCAACAAAGCTTTAAAATTTTTGCTCTAACCAAAAATGCTTGTGATTGTTATTGAAACGAAACCGCTCATTTGACAAAAAGACCGGCCATTCATTTTATTTCTCCTACTTTACAAAACCTGAATAGAATGAAATTTAACCCACTGTTCTTTAAGAATGCTGCAAAGGAACGAAAAATCTTTTTTTCAATTGATAAATACAAAAACAACTGGAAGTACGTAATTGGAATAGCGTATAAATTAGCAACTAATTTAAACTAGGTGAGTCCTCCGCATTCTCTATTTGTATCAGATTCTCTTCTATCAAAGGAAACGCGCAAAGATTTTGGTAAAAGACTTTATTGAAATAAAAAAAGCGTTGCTTGTACATAAAAACGAAAGATTTATATTGTGAAAGGGTGTTTCAATCGTCTACATTTCATGCAAGCCCCGCATTTTTCATGTTTTAATTTGTCGTTTATGCAAATCATCGTCTTTTGTTATAACATTTGCAAATAAGTTGGTAAGAATGTATAATTGTTGCAATATTTGAAAAATATAAAAAATGTGTACACAGTTGTTAGCTAAAGCCTCATCTGCATAAATCTTAATCTCAAATAAAAATGCAAGATTATAGTCAGTGCCAAAATAGATTCAAACTAAAATTTCAAGTTAATCCTGAATAGAATCAAGATTTTTTCACCTGACAAACGTATAAAAAGGTTTAGCTGGTTAGCAGCATATTTTTTAGCTTGCCAATTTATATTAATATTTTAAAATTATGATGTCAATTGGGTCGGTCAAACTTTTGTAAAAGTTTTTGGTACGCTAAAATCGGCAATATCTTTTAAATCCTCTTTTAGTTATAGTTAACAAATCAAGTTCCCAATTTGGGACTACGTGTTGCTGGTGTTAGGCAAACATAAAATAGCGCCTGTCATAGTCACAATCACTATATCATAGTGACAAGATAGGATACTACACAGGAAAAATTGTTTGACAAGCCAGTTACTTTTAGATAAAAGTAACCAGTTAAACTCGAGTTAAATATTTACTTTTCTGAAATTACACGCTTTGCAAGTTGAATCTCTCTGGGCTTATACTCCCTACTTTCTGTGAGTGAATTGTGACAAAGAGTCAGAAATGTCCCGTTTTCTTATACAAATGTTTTAGCAATAGTGATTTACTTGCAAGTTCCAAGCCATTATATGAATTTAACGCTTATTAAACCTGAATAAAAAAGGCATGAGATCAAAAAGTTAAAAAGATGCATAGAAGGAACAAGAAAGTTACTCAAAAGTATAGATAAAAATCGACATGACCAGCATCACAGCAAGCTATTCAATTTTTGCATAAGAAATAGCATTCTTATTGCTATTATTACATGACAGAGAAGTCAACTTTGCGTACGCAACTTTACTCAAGTACTTACAGCTTTTTATTGTAACAAATTCATTTTTCCAATTCTTATGGTTACTGGTTGGTTAGGAGGGTTAGATGTAAAGTAAGTAGCTGCCTATTTTACCAGTAAATTGCTGATTGTGTTTTGATAACGTTGAGTCAGCTTCCTCACATAACAACATCAACAACAACTCACTCGCTCACAGCTTTAGCTCGTTAAAAACTGAACAAAACATAAAAAACGGAACTGTTGCAAATGCTGCTGGTACTGATTGAACCGCTGCTGTTTATATTGCTGAAAAATTGTGCACACACTAGGGATTAAAGAAAAGTAAGGGGAGAGAACTGAAACTATAAAACGTTAAAATTGCATGTAACAATGCTCCTCTTCTTTCTCCCTTTGTACAAAAAGACATTTCGTAATTCAGTCAGCCAACAATGAAAAAAATAAAAAGCGAGGCAGTCATTGCTGAATCTTTACATGAACGATAGGAAAATATTTAGTAAAACCTAACGATAAACAAAGCGTACTCATTTTAGTTTTCCCCGTCAACCAAGCCGTCGAATGTAACTTCTCATTTGTTAAGCCAGAGTCAGCTCGAGCTTATGCCAAAGTCAACTCTCCCTGATTTTGTGTGGACTACGATTTTAACTTGGTTTTATAGTTTGTTTTTTTGTTATCACTCAGTATCACTCCAAACCTATGGCTATAGTTTGTTTCCTCCACTTTACATAAAATACTTTAGAAAAAGCTATTATTTTTATGTGTGTGTCTAATGATAAGAAAGAATTATGAGTAATTACTTATTTGATGGCGTTCGGTATTTGTTAATAAGGAGGCTGATGATGAAGAGGTGTTGTTGAGCGTTTTATTATTTTTCTTCTCCAAACAGTAATCACAAAAGTAATTACATTTTTGTTTTTTAAAAGAGTTTATGTGCAAAGGTTTTAGTTTCAAAATGGTTTTTGTGTTTTGCAGACGTCTCAAAGAACCTCTGTCCAGACTCTATATTTTTTATGATTTTAATCAGTCAAATATTTCAGTTCTTTTTAATATATTATCGATGACTAAAAATACATGTCGTAAACAACACTGAATAATCAAATTAGACTGTAATTTACTATTAGTTGAATGAGTGAGGTCCATTTTGTGCCTGTCTGTGTCCTGTGCTTATAAAATAGGCAATTATGCATAAATCTTTTGAGAAAGGTTAAGATTGTGCTTACTTTGCTAATCCATACCATTTATAAACAAAGTTTTGTATAGAATTGCAATTTATTGTTGGATTGGTTGACATTAAATGTTCTTTATCATCCATCGTTCCTTTAAAATTCTATGGAAAAGAAAAGGAATTTTTTCTCAAGTATTTTTTATATTCTTTATTCTTTTCTTTTTCAGTGAAACGTGATAATGTGAAGGCTATTCCTTTTCACAAAAGAGTGTGTTTGAATTATTGAGAAAACGAAGGAAAAGAAAGGCATACAGCTTTGAAAACACCCAGCCCTCATATCACACAAATCATAATTCATCATCATCGTCACCACCACCAATACTATACCATCGTTATTCATCTGAATCGTTTTTTATATGAAAGAGGAAAATCGCCTGCGCAGTCCATGAAACACGATTTTCTACAAATTCATACAAAACTTTGATGAATCATTGAAACTCAAAAATCGAATCTTACCATTATTACCCTGCTAATCCTATCGCAAAACATGAAAAGTTATTCTCTGTTTGTCAGTGAAAAGAGAAGAACAGCTCGTGTGACAAGCAAAACCAGATAAAAAATTCAGGAAAAATGACGTATATTTTGTGAATATTCTTATCATGCCAATATAGTGGAGACTGAGAGAGAAGAAGAAGGACGATGAAATTGGTGGGTGGATGGAAGCGTANAGAAGAAGAAGGACGATGAAATTGGTGGGTGGATGGAAGCGTACAAAATCTGAAATGAAAGGAAACTGAAACACCGAGACATAAAGGTGATAAGCAAATGAGTATTGGCACAGGCGTACTCAACTAGTAAAAAGTTTGCCAGTTTTTTTACATTTTTTGTTTTAAACTAAACAATTTTGTTAAAAGCTGAGTGAGTGGTTCTATTTTATCTAAATTAGTTTAAACTAAAAAAAAAGTCTCGCAAAAAATTAATCATAAAGTATCATAATCACAAAAGAAATTGTAGCAAAACGAAGAGGATGAAAATCATATCATAAATGAAGCATTGAACTCGGAGATACGCAGAAGAAAAAGAAGTTCTAAAAAGTAAAAAGCTTTGTTGTTAATATTAATACACCTTTTTACTCTTCTAACATTTTCCTCGTTCTAAGAAAAAAAAAATTGAATTTAGTCGAGTTTTAGGTTTTTAATACACTCTCCTTGATTTTTTCATATGAAAAATAATTGCACAAAGTTCTCATTCTCAGGTTCACGCAGAGCAGGCACGACAACCCCAAGCAGTTTAGCTTAATGATAACAACGCTTTGCAAATCCACATGGTTTTGAAGAGTTGATCTTGTTCAGTCATCGTCATCCTCATCATTATTAGTAACATCAGCAACATGAACGCTTAATCTTAATGATATTCTGACAAGCTTGTCTTGTTAACCTTCGCAGTTCAGTCGTTCTTTAGTAAAAGAAAGAGTTTTAAGATCCGGTGCGGTGGTTATGTGTGTGTGGTATGATGGTTTGTTGTTGATATAATGTATTCATGCAAATTACTTTACTAGTGCAGTGACCAAGACCGCAGAAAACGATCTTATTTTTTCGGCTTATCTTTATATTCTCTGACTGGGATAATTAAATAATTTCAAGTAAAAAATTACATACTGAACTACGCAAAAAAGTTAATGGAGCCGCTTGTTTCGCTAATAGTCCCTGTCAATCATCCACACCGCTTTACTTGGAACTTTTGGAAAAGGAAGATAATTTGAAGACGTGAATTGAAAATTGTTAAAAGAAATTACATAATTACAAAGAAGACAAAATAATGGCAGCAATTACAGAAGAGTTGAGAAGTGGACAAGAAGCAGGAAGAAGGAGCAGAAGGTGTACGCGCTTATCATTGGAAACCTGCACAGTGGCAAAATATTTGCTACTTTTCATGATGATGCTTTCTTATCGCTCAGAACCAGTTTATTCCAGAAGCTAATGCAAATCCTCTAGTCATTCCAAACCGATTTAGTTTTCAAAAGACTACCACAACCAGCTCAACTCCAGTACCTAGGTATGCTCAGTTTAATAATTAAAAAGTTTTAGCTTAGCTTAATCAGCATCAGAGGATATTTTTTTTATAAAAATGTTCTTAAAATAACGCGGAATTTCAAAAAGACGTCAAGCACGACGTGACAATGCATAACTTTTAAGCAAAATTATATTTTTCTGATTACTTTCCAATTTTCTTATATTTTCTAGCTATGACCATGACCATTCCTTAAATAGCAGTATTCCACCGATTCTGTTTTCACACCGTCATCGTCAATCAAACTCACGTAGTAATTATCCGCCGCCACCAGCAGAACCGACCGTGAAAAACGCAGGATTTCGTTATGACATTGCTGTATGGTTAGCAGTGGGCCTGATCTGCGGAATTTGTTTTCTCATTTTAAAGTTTTGGCCAAAGGCGTATTACGCAAGTTCCATCAGCTCTGATGAGGGAGAGGGAAGAAGTGATGGGAACGATGACGATGACGATGGAGATCATCCTCAGGCCAACGCAAACTACATCTTCCCACCGAATATGAATCATAACGATTTGAAAATCAAGTTCAAATGATAAAATCATAAATATTTAAGGAAAAGGTTTAATGATATTTTAAATCAAAATCATTTTGCAGTATCCTAATCTCTCATGTCAGTATATATCCTTATATTTACATCCAATTATCTCATTATTACTATATCAGTAATTTATAATAATGTTTATGACGATGGAAAAAGTACTTTGGTATGCTTCCTATATTTGTCTCGTTTTAAAGTTAATGACGAGTTTAACGATGCACTTTAAGACAATAATTAAACTCAGAGTTTATAGTTTATTGTTAAAGCTAACTCGGTGTTTTTACTTAATTTATGTTCTGTGACTTCACGACCAGTTTTATGAGATTGTTTTTTTGATGAATTTTAAAAACTGTTCTGTTTTAAAGAGATTCTTTATTCCTACTTTAGTTTATTTTTGTTGTTGAGTCATGTTCCACGAAAGAAGTGTTGATACAAAAAATTATAAAACTGAATTGTTAAAATTACGCTTAATTAACTACGAATCAATACCTATATGTAATCTACTTAATTAAATTAACATAGTAGCGTATATATACTGTTTAAAAGATGGATTTACATACATTATTGATAAGGATTGTAAAAGTACTTTAGAAGTAGAAATGTCGCATTTATTTTAGAAAGGAAACAATAAAAGATAATTAAAATTAATGCGAATATGTTGGCAATGATAAAAAATGATTATTAAGCTAATGAGCAGCTGATTCTGATAAGAGCGGATATTTTCTTAAGAATTCTGTTTTTACATCATACTGGCAATCCCATTTCCTATCATCGCTATGAATCAAATGTGACATTTGACCTTGCAAGAGATCCAGATATATTGCACATTGTGGCATATCATGCGATTCTTAATTTGATATACTTTTAATAAAAATGTTTTAAAAGGAAAAAGTCACCTAGGTATAGAGCATTTTGATTACTATTTTGCATTCGTAGTCTTTTGTAGTAGTTCTTCTTTTGAAACGAAATGATGATCTGGTCTGATAAAAATGGCCGTTCAGTTATTTTTGATTATGCAGACAAGTCCATTTTTACACAAAAGAGGATAAACGCCTAAAATACATTTTAAAAAGCTATTGAATGGATGGCAAAGAAGTTTTTCTCATAAACAATAAAAATATTTGCGAAGGTGATCCAAACGTCGTATCAGACAGGATGTTTTTATAATGATGAAAAATCACTCAAATAAGAGATTAGATTGGAGGTGAGCTCAAGATTATGATAGTAAAGGAATACAAAAAGTTATGTGAACGAACTAATGCATAGTTCAGTTGTTGATTGTTCAGGATAGCATATAGTCGTTTCCTCTTTGACATTTTTTCCACATTTGGGCAGAACAACAAACAACAAGCGTGTTTAACACGTTCCTCATTAGGTTTCCCGATGCAGACTTGTCATTTTTTGCGACCAAGTTAGTGTCGTCAGCTTTGTAACAATTGAAGCTAAACAGTAGCAGAACTACAAGTGGGCACCAGTTTAATTCATATGGCTGTTGTACAAGGTTCTTCTGGCATATCAATTATCAAAATCATAACTTTAAACGTTTGTCTCAAATTACCCACTACAATTAATATGTAGAAAACTTTTGTAATTTTGTGTAATCATGCGCAATTATGAGTAATATGATTCAGTAGAAGAATTTTGCTATTATCTCCATCAAGTGAAATGTCATAATTTCGTAGCTTCAATTTTTTCTTCAATTGCTAACTAAATGTTTATGTAATTGCTTCATCATCCTCTTTCTTGTATTTACCCTTGAACATGGGAGAATGACTTTGCTGCTTCTTTTTATTTAATGTTTGCCATTTTTTGTTTGCAAGTCTAGATTCTGTAAATGTTTTAGGTTTATTTTGAAGCTCTGTTTAATTGTTTTATAATAAAATATTGATATGTTTTCGAAGCTGTACATTTGGCTATTTCTACTAATACCTTTGACAAAAGCAGGTAAGTTTTAATAATTTAGTTAAAAAACATGTTTTCTCAAGTTAATTACCTTAACAAAAATGCTGCTTCAGCTAATTTAGGAGATGAAGAAAAGTTATTTGACAAAGTTGACACTAGTTCGAATTACTCCAGCAAAGGAAAACCAAGAAATATCAAAACCCAAACCACGAATAATTGACTTGGACGCACTCGTGTCGTCGTCGGATGAGCATCTCTTAAAACAAGATATTGAGACGCTAAAAATTAAACACTGTAAATCACTGTTTGGTGATTGTTGGGGTAAAATACAATGAAATAAATTTTAATTCTAATGCTTGTTGATTATTTAAAATTTAGTGACAGTTAATTGTATTCTGCAGTGTCGTTAAAATCAAAAAAGCTTTATCTGAAGGAAGAAATTCGATTGAAAATGTGTTTGAAGAAGACAAAAACCTTTTTGATATGCAAATCAATGACTAAATCTCAAGGGAAGGAAGCAATGGAGGAATCACTTGGTTATTTGGAAAGGCTGTGGGTGAAAGTAGAAAAGAAAGCTGATGAGAACGCTCAAAGAACACAGAAAAATGAAAGGGTGGCAATGGATGCTAAAAAACGTGCAAACGGAAGATCCAAAAGCTCATCCGATACTATACAAAAACAACAAGTTGAAGTAGAAAAAAATTAAACAGTTTTCAGTTTTACTTTCTACCCAAAGTTCCTCTTAAATAGGAAGAAGAAAAGCCTCTTACAGGGATGTATATTTATTTTGTATCTTTTTAACTAAATCGCTTAACTTTGTATTGGTGACATAACATCAATTTTTTACGTTCAACAATTCTCCGATAATGGCAATTCCTTCTATCTCTACTAAAGCTCCCTGTTAGCAAAAATATAATTAAATAAATAAATTCTATATAATTAAAAAAGTATTTGTGTAGTTAGCTTACAGCGGGAAGTTTTGCCACTTGATATGCCGCTCTGGCTGGCTGATTTTCTTTGAAAACTGTATAAAACAAAAATTTAAATTATTGAAAATCTGGCAAATTTGAATGATTATGATTTTGTTACAAGATGAATAAACTGCATTCATTTTGGGTCCATCGTTCAAATCCGCAAGCAATACAGTCACTTTTACCACTAAATATAAAAATCAATTATTAACGCCAGTTTTTGTCATAGAATAATTAAAGTAGTACTCAATGTAGTACCATTTGAGTGATTTGCTCCAACTTCCGCCAAAACTATTCCCATATTCTCCAAAGCAACTTTGGTTTGCTCCTCAATCCCATTTGCTAACTCTCCTTTTACATTCCATCCGATTTGACCAGAAATGTACAAAGTTTTATCAACTAGAACTCCAGCACTGTACGGAAGACCGGATTTGTACAATTTAGGACTGGAAATTAATCTCCGAACTGAAGCTGCCATGATGAATATTTAACCAATATCAAAATTCAAAATTTTATTCAGAGAGACAACTTTGTTTTTATAAACTAATTTGATTAGCGACAATAACCGGCTGGCTGTAATGGCTGGAAAATAACCTTTAAATAATCAGATAAATTCTCTCATATTTCATAAGATACTAAGATGATGAAAGAGATCAATATTTTTACAAAGCCAGTTTTACTATATAGAGTCCTGGTATTTATCCAATGTCATAAAACATCTGTTGGAGTTGCTGCTGTTCTGTAGAGTAGTACAATTAAGCATATTATATAATCACAAGTTATCCCCATCATCGTCATATCATCAGTTTTCTTTTAACATGAGAAGAAGAGCACAGGGAGTCATGCGCTGCTTTAATATTAATAATGTTACAATTTTATCCTAGTGGCACTGGTTTCTGAATAAAATAGACAATGTAAATGTCACCGAAAGCTTCAAATAATGCTAATAATGCTAATTTGTATTTATTAGCACTAACGAGAATCAACAATATTCTAAGAAATGTATTTTCAAGCAATTTTAAAAACTTTACTGCATGTAACAAAGTAAAATCAAGGTAGTAAGAATAAAAAAGTTTTTGCTCAAAAGTTTTCAAGAAGGTTGTTTTCGAAATTCATTAAATAGGTTCTTAATGTTAAGTTACAATTTGGATGTAAGTATCTCGCCAATCACAGCAACAGCTTCTATTTCGACTAAAGCACCTACAGCTGGAAGTTTTGCAACTTGATAAGCAGCCCTTGCTGGTTGGTCT
>JAANSO010003578.1:0-11218 GCA_036507315.1 Lepidocyrtus fimetarius | reverse complement strand
TTTGTCTGAATTTTAGGTTGAACATTATTTTTAAAAAATAAAGTTTAAAGAATAAAAATCCAATTCTTCCAATTTTGGTTACAAATTACAAATAAATGAAGAGAAAGTTTGCAAAAGCAGACAACAATTTTTCAAAGATAAATTGTTTTAAACAACAATTAAAATGTTTCTGTTGCAAATAAAAATATAGGAAATGGTGGACTTGACTTCTAAACCAGCAAAGGATTTTTTTATTTTTAGATTGCAGAATTAGTATTTAGCAAAGTGACTCTTTTAAAATTAGATACATTCAAAAATGCCACAATTGGAGACGTATGCAAACACACTGTTTAATACTAATTGCCAACAATCAAACTTTATTCATGAACTATAAAATACAGCTAAATTATAATCCACAAAAATGTTAATTTTATCAGGTAAATTAATATAATTAGAATAGTTGTGGAAAAAATGGAAGGCATCAAATTTGGAAGGACAAATAAATTTCCATAAACGATTAAACGTGTTTCCAATGACAAATAAAAATGCAATCAAAAATTGTAAACCAGATTTCCATAGTTAACCCCGTTGATGCATAAAAGTACATGCAGTTTGAATATGCAACGCTTAAATTTCTACTTGTTTACGGGTTCTTATCTCAAATCGATTTCATTTTAAAAGGTTTAACCCACAGGTTCTTGCTATATGACTTTGTAAAACATCTGGTCGTGCAAATCTTTTCTTGCAAATGCCACACAAATAAACTTTTTCCCCAGTGTGGACCAAAAGATGTCTTTTTAAATTTGAATTCGAAGTATAGGCTTTCGGACAAATCTCGCAGCGATACGGCCTCTTCCCTAAGTGATATGTTATATGCCTCCTTAAATCTCCTTTACGAGCAAAACATTTGTCGCATGTTTCACAAGAAAAAGGTTTCGCAGCTGAATGGACGGTCATATGTAACTTGAGATTAATTCTGTGGGAAAATCCTTTTTTGCAAATTTCACATTCAAATCCTTTCTCTTTCGCATGGCTTCGCTTGTGTTCGGTCAATTTTGGTTGAGTTGGAAACTGTTTTCCACATTCAACGCATTTGTAGGGCTTCTCCATCAAGTGAAGCCGCATATGCGTGATTTTATCTCCCTGCGTATAGAAGGACGTTGAGCACAAGTCGCAATGGAAAGATTTTATTCGGATTGGTTGATGGATGGTTAAATTTTTTTTCAAATTGTAGTTAGACGTTCGTTCCTCAGGGCAAATTTTGCAGAAAAATGGCGTTTCCATCGTATGGATTCGCATATGCTCTTCAAGTTTAGATGGCCAGTGAGGTCCTTTTCTACAAAACAGGCATTGGATTTTCATACTGTTTACAAGCTAAAATGGTTTCCCACTGTAATATTTGAAAAAACTCAGAAATGTTGTAAATTTATGAAATTAGTCAAGCACTGATATAACTTAACGTGATTAAGATGCTTACTAAAAATTAAAAACGACCAAGAATTGTGCAATTCAATTTTTTTATAGTTCGCTCTTGGTTTGAGATTGTAAATGCCCAACAAAACGCACAAAAAATCAAGACTTATCATTCAATGGTTTTCGTGAGGGCTTAGAGCAACTGCGGTGGTTGTAAGATTGTGGCAATTGAAAGAGAACTGAATTCAAATTTAAGAAGGCAAAAATCAATAAAAAAATATCACAACAAAAATATGTTTGATTGTAATTTGAATTTTGATGTAAAACTGGATACAACTTTACACTTTACGAAAAGAGGATTAAACATTTGTGAAAATAAATCTAGTTTGAACCTAGATTATATATTTAACTAAAAAGGTTTATGAAATATCTACCTCCAAAAATGTTTGAGAAATGAGTTTTTTGTCCTTTTCTCTAAGCAATAAGAAAGGTTTACGTGATGGTACCTTACAATTTTCTTTCAGGCATGAAAACCAAAAAGGCTCGACATTTGATCTCTTCTAACTATGCCTGATATGTGGATAGCATTCAACGACTCAACAATTCTGACAAATTCTAGTATTTTCTATTTATTTTTAGAAAAGATCCAACTCCAATTTCTAAACATGTACATAACTTTGTTATGTTTGGAATTGCTAGATGTTTAGTTTACCTTTAGTTCTAAAAAAGACAAAGAGGGTAAAAAAGCATTTTAACGGCTTTTAACCCTAACAATGCGATACTTAAGCGCAATTTGACGCACTGCACAAACAAGAACGAGATACAAAACTGTTCAACGTTTGCTTATTGTTGCAAGGTTTTTAAAAAAACTCTTTCTTTTGAGTTCTTTGACAATCCCAATAAAAACGATATCTAATGCAAAGTTGTTTCAAAACTGCGCAAAACCAAAGTTGGTCACTAAAGTCTGGTATAAAAAACACAAAGAAGGCAAAACAATAAGGCCTTGTCTAATTTGCCCTCTCCTTAAACATAATCGTTCGTTGCAGTGAACATTTTACTTTTAAGCGTAATTTTTACATGCTTTCAGGTACCTTTTCATGAATGACTTAAATATACTTTCAAACAATTCATAAGCATCAGAAATAAAAAATAAAAATAAACATCTTTTGAATTTTAGCTTAACGCATTGCATGATTAAACGTAGTTAAGGTACTAAATTATACAGAATGAAAGTTTTAATCTTTGAAGAGATTAAAATAATAGTTTTTCCCTTTTTAGCTTTTCTCCATTTGATTAACAAAAAAGCGTAAATGGTTGTTGGCAATGTAAAAATATTAATTTGTTTGTTGAAAGTCAGTTAAGGTTGTTTCTTTAACTATTAGGCAACTTCATTCTTTCACAGGGGATTATTACGAGATGCTTAACATTATCCTACACGAATGATACAACAACCAAAGTACTAACTAACCACAGTTTAATTTATTTAGGTTTTATGGTTCTTTTTCCTTAACTCGGATTTTGGTTCAGTTCTGCTTTGCATCTACTTAAAGTAACGTTGTAAAACAGAGGTCTGGCTTGTTAGTTGTTTCGTGCAGTAATTCCGATAATCAACTTTCCTGTATGAAACACTTGAAGTACTACCGTTAGCTCAAAAAATAACTAAAACTCCCGTTTCAAACACTGCCTAAGCCAGCTGCTCGCTTGGCTTCATGCATTTAATATAATTATCATTGGATTCATTAAACATATTTTCAAGGAATAAGCAAGCTTAGGTAAGTCAAAATCAATAAGAAAATTAAATTCATGTGAGTTTCATTATTTCAAATATTTATTCTGGATGAGTCGATTATAATAATATTTAATATTTTTTGCAGAAATTTTCAAAGGCTCCACCATGAATCGCAATGGCATGAAAAGGAAAGTAATTTGTAAAACATGCAACGTGGGCTTCGGAAACAAGAAATCTTTGACAGATCATCAGAAACATGTTCGCAGCAGTGATTTAATCACAAGACCCAAATGCTTATTTTGCAGAAAATCTGCAAAATTTCCAGCTGATTTAGAGCAACATTTGAGAAGCCACACAAAGGAATCTCCATTCTTTTGCAATTCTTGTCCTCAGGAGTGCACACGGAAACACGCTCTGCAGAAGCACTTAAAAACGCATGATCCTAAACGACTTAAATGTTTTAAATGCGATTTGTGTGCAAAAAGATTTCATAGTAATGACGAAAAGAAGATACACTTGAAGAGTCACTTGTTAGAGAAGCCCTACAAATGCGCAGAGTGTGAAAAAGATTTTCGAACCAATCAACAATTGACAAATCACATGCGAGTCCATACAAAGGAGAAACCTTTTCAATGTGAAGTTTGCAAAAAGGGCTTTTCTGGCATTGGTAGTCTCTGGAGGCATATGTCTATTCATTCTGCAACTAAATCGTTTACTTGCAAAAAATGCAACAAATGTTTTTCTCTGAAAGAAAATTTGAAGATGCACATGCGAATTCATTCTCGCGACAAACCCTTTTCGTGTGAGATTTGCGAAAAAAGATGTATTCGGAGAGAGGATTTATCCAGGCATATGCGAGTTCACACTGGAGAAAGGCCATTTCCGTGTCGCTTTTGTAACTTGAAATTTTCAACAAGCTCAAATCTTTTGAGGCACCAAAAAACGAAACATGAGCCATTCTAGGAAATGTGGAATTTTCTTAGACTTTTGACTGTTGCAAAGCCAGGCTTGTACAATAAAATACTTGAAACAGTTGGATATGCAGTACTTTTGCCAGCTCCGGAACGACCTTCAAAAAGCGATAACTCTAAAACCATTTGTTGTATGGTTAATTTTAATCTCGCAATGGATAAACAAAATAAGCAGTTTTTACTCCGAACATTTATGATTTGCAAACCATTTGGTATTTAGAACTTACAATATACAATATTTGTCTAAGAGAAAAACTTTTTAGTTTTTTCAGTACTTAGTTGTAAATATAATTAACCTTTGAAGAGCTTGTTTTACTCAACATGGTCATTTGAAGACGCACATGCGAATTCATTCAGAAGTGAAACTTTTTTCGTGTCAAATCCGTTTTCCTGTAGCTTTTGTAACTTCAAATTTTCATAAAGCTCACATCTTTTAAGCCATCAAAAGAGGAACCATTAGCCAATCAAGTAGATTTGTAAATAAGGTTTTTATTTTATTTTTGTTTAGCTAGATTTAAAAAATAAATTATCTGATACGTTTTAGGAAACCAATCAATTAAATGGAAAAAAGTTTTTATGTTGGTTAAGCCTGGTTAAGGAAATAAAATATCTGAAACATTTTGGAAATGTTTTTCTTACTCTTTTGTTACCATCAAATTAATTAAGTTTGTTTTTTGTCAAAAGTTGTGTAAACATTATTTCTCTAACACTCCTGTATTAATTCAATTTTTAATGAAGCGTTTCATTTTTAGTTACTAAATTGTTTTACCATTTTCAATATTTCCACCTGTGTTAGCTGAAACCTTTAAAGAGTTGCATTATTACAGTAATTATTTTGCAATAGAAGTTTTACCGAGTCGCCATATCTGAAAAATGCCAACTGGTTCACACTGGAGAAAGGCCTTACAATCCTCCAGAGTGCAACATTGGATTTTTTGACGCGGCAAAATTGAAGCGTATGCCAACTGATTCACACTGGTGAAAGGCCTTACAATCCTCCAAAGTGCAACATTGGATTTTTTGACGCGGCAAAATTGAAGCGACATGTGATAGTTCATACGGGAAAGAAACCTTATCAGTGTCCAATTTGCGATAAAGGATTTTTGGACTCTTTAAGTTTAAAGCACACCAACGAACTAATAATCAAAAACTAGCTTTTTGCGACCAATAAATTATGATTTGTATCCAATAACTAACAACATCAATGTAACTGAAGATTTTCAAATATTATTATGTTTGCTTCTGTTAATGTTTTTCTGTTTTTATCATTTTCAAACTTGTCAAATATCTGTTTTTCCGCACCATTCTTTTCAGTTGTATTTATATCAGGATTATTATTAATAAATTTTGTTTACTACAAAAATTCCTGTCTCAAGCTTTTTTTGTAAGCAAACCATTTGCCGTAAGGTTTACAAAAAAGGGTTTGCTTCAGAATGGACGCTCCTGTGACTCCTGGGATGATCTTTTTGCAAACGCTTCATTGAAAACCTTTGGCATTGGCTTGAGTTAGCTTATTAGGCAAGCTTAACTTCCATTTTTTAGAAACGCTTCTTGATATTCAACGCATTTTTGCGGTTTTGGTAGCAGAAGAATCTCAGGACGTCCTATTTTTTTATCCAACTTTTTTTCTAATAGCTTACAAAGCAAATGAAATCAATTTTTGATGCAGCTTATTTTTTAAAATAATAAATCGTTTTTATTAAATTGAAGTTTATAAAATGTAAGATTACATTTCTTGCATTTTAAACACAAACCCGACAATAAACTTTTCCTAAATCTAAATGATTAGTTCATCATTGCGATAGATACCTTACTTAATTCCGCTAAATATTCTTGTACAAATTAAAGACTTCCCTCATTTTTACCTACATTTTGCAGATAAAACGACCTAATGAGTAAACATTTTTATTTTTTGATTAACTCTTCAGTTGCCCAGCAATCCAAACATTAAACTGCAACATTTCAGATGGCCAATGTTTTTCGACTTTCATGAAGCTACTTTCTTATTTCTGATGAAGGAAATTAGTGGAAAAGTTGTGCAATTACACCTGCAGCAACTTTTCTATCCAAAACACTAAAACGCAATATGTTCTAACTTAATTCCAAAAGTACTGGCCACACATCGTGCATTGTTGAAGATTAAAACTTGGAAAGTAATCTTGCAACGAATTGAAGAGGAAGAGTGCAGATTTCCACGGGCAATCCATCATGGAAAAGGTCATTCCTATAATGAAACAATAGAAATAAATATTAAAAATCTGGATTTTACCTATTTTAAAATATTTATTAGAGAAATATAAATGCTTATTTTACCCACCGATTTCAAAGGTAGAAAGTGAACGCCAGGCAAATGTTCACTGTTCAGTAGAAACTGGCGAACAAAAATGGTTTTCCCTTCACTGAAAAATTAATAAAATTATTTAGCATTTAAGATGAGCTTCAACAGCTAGGATTGAAGTTAAAATTAGATTTCGAAAAAGGATTTTGAGAACTTACCTTCAAATCAAATTTGAGCAGATTTAAAACAACTTGAAATACCAAATCACACTTTGCTTGCTCATTGGAATTCGTAACTTTGATGAGACCAATTACAATCTAAAAACAATTTTTGCCTTTTTGATATTTAAAAGAACGTGTCTTGAGGAGGAAGTATTTACGTTGAAAAATATAAACTCGTGTTGAAATATTACGCTTTTGTATAATTATCATTGTTTGACTGATAATTAAAATGAAAACTTCAAGAGATATTTTAATCAAAGCTTATTCTAAATTCTAATTAGATAATTTTTAAATAATTAAAGTGATGCATTTACACCTGCAACACTTTTCTTTTGCTAAAGAAGAAACAAATTCTGTCCGAAAAGTCTAAATTCTTTCCACAAGATAAAGTCTATTCAATTTTGAGCTCTTTTCCCTTCAATGTCCAACTAGAAACTAACCTATTCCTTAAAAACCAGTCAGCTTATATAGTCCAGCCGAGGATTAGGTAATGATTAAAAATAGAGAAAACTTTACAATCTAAATGCATTTGCATACCTTCTCAATTGCTGTTTAGGACAAAATTGCCAGGCACCAGATTTTGTAATCCTTTTTGCAGCCACATCGAAAAAGTACCTCGAAATATTTTTTTCTGTTAGGTTCCATAACTAACCAATGGCACAAGTTTTGTAAATGATATATTTGAAAAACGGGGATACGTGACAACAAACAATGGGAAGGATTAAAACTAACGACAGTATTAATTTTACGTTGATTTCATATTAGCCTTAAAGGTATTTTTAAACTCTTGAAAAAATGTACTTGCAATCGAACTAAAAAGAAAAAGTTTTAGGGAAGTTCAACGATCAGAAAGTTAAGAGTTTTGGGTTAATCCTTGTTTTCTAATTTTGTTCAAAAATAAAGTTGTTTTATTTAGGCAGATTATCAAAATACGTTTAAATGCATGAAATGTAAAATTGCGTTTTTTAAATGAACGTAGAAGTAACCAAAAGTTTATCTTTAAAAAATATTTCAGAATATAATATTTAATCACAGCAAAGCATTCACCATTCTCACACTTGATTCAGCGGAAAGAGACAGAATTCCTTCAATTAAACATTCATATGCGTATGCTAATGCGACTTTCATTCTTCTCTCAAAAATGACTTCAGATTCATAACTGCTTGATTCTTTTTTCTAGTTTTCTTTTAAACTTGCTTGGTCTGACTATTAAAATTACTATACAATAATTGTTGAAAGTAACCTTGTTGTTTAAAATGAAAACCAAAACTAGTTTGATCAAAATAAAAAGCAAAGTTCATAAAACTGTTTTGTGTGCCTTGCTAGGTTTTAGTTGAAATGGTAAGCAAAAGGGTTTGGAGAAACGGATGATGGCATTCTGGACAAATTTTTGTATACGTATTGCAATGCTAGTGGCCTTTTAAAAATAAAAAGGCTTAATAAAATAGAAACGACCATCTGCTGAAGATTGATTTGATTAAATTCCTGCATTTGCTTGAAGAGTGAATTGAGCTGAATAAAATAGGATTTAAGCTTTTAGAACCTTTTTTATAAAAGGTATGTGAAACTTTAACACCTAATTACTAAAATAGGTCGGATTAAATTAGAATGCATATCAGATTTGAAATACTGACCGTAAAATGCTATTTTGTTGTCTCTATGTTTAAATCGTCCGAGATTTTTTTTCAAATGAGCAAATGAGTGGATTGAGCATTTTAAATTAAAGTTCTTTTGTTCTAGGAAAATGTTTTGAATTTTTGTGAGAGTAAAAATTGTCAAAAGAGATTTTTATTCATTTGTTGTAAACACCATGCCATGTATTTTCGGCTGTCCTTTGTATTTCTTTTAAATGCAACTGAAACAGGTTTTAAAGGTACTTGTTCAACTGAAAACTCAATCATTCATGTATCAAAAATTTACTAATCCTTAAAAACACAAAACCTCAAGGAATATCTGTTAGGTTTAAGTTCCAAGCATTTCTTTACCTTCTTTAGTAAACCTTTTTCTTTAAAAAGCTCTATTTTTAATTTATGTGGCGTTTTTCATTCATTTTACAACTTATAACTTACTTTAAAATGGATAGATGCTAGTTGGCATTTTGAGAATGGTTTTATTTGTAAAAGAAGAGCAAAGGTGTTTTTAAATACGTAAGTAGATTTATTTATTGATTTGGTTTCAGTTCTAACTTGCAGCTCAACAAGCTTACATTTTCTAATCGGCGTCCTTAAAGTTTTTAAAATAATTTCAGATATCGAATAAAAGGAGTTTAAATTAATTGCGATTTCAAAAGATTTTTTGGTATAAAACACTGAATTCAATAGCGAATTTTTTTGAGAATTTTCTAGTAAGATATGGTTTAAAATTTGATATCTTAAATTTTATTTAAATTTGAAACAGATAGACTCTCGATCTACTTCTAAGTACGGTGCCTAAACTAGCCCAGCAGAAACCGGACGGATCCCATGCGAAAAAACAAGTTGATTCTTCAAAAGCAAATTTAAAATCTAAATGTGCTTTTATCAAAAACGATAGAGAAATTGGGATCAGGTTAGTTTTTTTTTTGATTTTACGTGTTAGTAAAAATTTAAATGAAAAATTGTTTTTAATTACCTTCCAGGCAGAAAACTTCTAAAGGTTCTACTATGAATGCTAGCAACATCAAAAAGAAGTTAATTTGTAAAATATGTGGCGAGGGTTACTCAACAAAGGCAACTTTGATTAATCATCAGAAATGCTTACACAATATCGGCTCAATCACAACACTCGAATGTCTCTTTTGCAAAAAACTTGTACAAAGCTATTCAGCTTTAGAAAGGCATATGAGTGTCCACACAAAGGAAAATCCATTCTTTTGCAATGTTTGTCCTCATGAGTGCAATCAAAAACAAAATTTACAAAAACATTTACAAATTCATGATGCAACGCGAGTTAAATATTTTAAATCTGACTTGTGTCCAAAGAGATTTTATAGTGATGGCGAAAAGAAAGTACACGTGAAGCGTCACTTGCTGGAGAAGCCTCACAAATGCGCACAATGTAAAAAAGACTTCCGAACCAAGCAACTTTTGACAATCCATATTATGAAAATCCACACAAAGGAAAGACCTTTTCAATGTGAAATTTGCAAAAAAGGCTTTGTACAGAAAAGTTATCTCAGGAATCACATGTTCTTTCATTCAGGACGGAAACCTTTTTCTTGCAAAGATTGCAACAAATGTTTTACCCAAAATGGAGATTTGAAGATGCATATGCGAATTCATTCTGGAGAGAAGCCTTTCTCGTGTGAGATTTGCCAAAAAAGATTTATTCGGGGTGAAAATTTAGCCACACACATGCGAGTTCACACAGGAGAAAAGCCGTTTTCCTGTCGCTTTTGCAACATGAAATTTTCAATAAGCTCAAATCTTTTGAGACACCAAAAAAAGAAACATAAACCAATCAATTCAATGAGAAAATAAGTTTTATATTTAATTTTTGTTGTTAAACTAGGTTAAAGAAATAAAATACTTGAAACAATTTGGTGAAGTAGTTTTTACCCTTTGCAACCATCAAAGTTATTAAGTTAAGTAATTATCTTTTCCGTCAATAGTTGTGTAAATATTATTTCTCTAATACTCCTGTGTTTCGGTAATTTCTAAATAATTTTTTTTAATTATTAAATTTTTTACCCTTTATAATATTCTGACTAGTTTTGGCACAATTGCTTCGGTAAAAAAAGGTTCCATAAAAGTGTGGTCCAAAATCAATGTTAAGAAATGTCGAAGTAAATAGTATTCAAAGTTGTATTTATAGATATAAATACAACTTAAAAATAATATTAATTATTAAAAATAATTTTTGATTACTACAAAAACTTTTTTAACTTTTATAAGCAAAACATTTTTTGCATTTTGTCTTCTGAGAGGACCTATCTGTGATATTTTGTTGCAATGAAAAGGTTTTGGGTAACGTTAGTATGAGTTCGCTTATAATGCAAGTTTAATTCCCATTTTGTAACCAACGGTGCTAGATCACGGGTTTTAAAATGAAGTTTAAATTCGGTTTCTGATTGCCCTCGTAAGTGCAAGCATTGCAAAAACATTCTAACAATTGATAGCTAATTTTGATAGCTAATTATGTAGTTTTATTAATAATCTGCTAATCCCGTCTGTGTGTCATTCCGTCCGGGAAATAATTTCTTTATTCCTCAAAATATTTTAAACCCCTTTATTTGTGTTGTATACTGATTAGAGTGCCTCGTAATTGATTGGTGCTGCATTGGCTGGCAGTGTCTTTCATGTGTAGTTGTACGCTACTTTTTAAACTTCTAAAATGTGAATTTTTAAAAATCAAGTACAGGTAATTATTGTTGCCTGGAGACCAATCGTGTGGTAATTCAACAACTTGAGACACCATAGTTTAGGCCTAACGCCAATTAGGCGCCATTGATCCCACATGTAACCCAATTTATTTCAAGGCGAATTAAAATTTACTGTTTGATTGCAAGGTCAATTTTTTTCAAAGCAGGTGAAAAATACGTTATTCTAACCAGGTATTTTTACTACTATACAGAAATGTTGAAGGTGCCAAAAAATTCCATAAACACAAACTGATATAAATTCACAATCTAGATTCCCGATGCGTCAGA
>JAANSO010003577.1:0-11218 GCA_036507315.1 Lepidocyrtus fimetarius | reverse complement strand
TAGCGACTATACTTGAACACTGAGTTGTGAGGAGGATGGCACTTGACTGCCATAAGAGTCTATATAGACTCATGTTTATTTTCCAGTTAGTTAACTTTCACATTACTTTCTCTTAATCGTCTAAAAGAGCAAGTGAGCATTCTGATTTCATTAGTGTGTCATTGTTCCATTCTTGGTATTAATAAAGCTAAATAAGTCAGCAAAAGGATAAAAAAGTTTTCATGGATTATGGGAAGTATGGACTAAACTTAAGAGTTGGTAAATAATGAAAGTGGGGAGTAGCAAGCAAGGAAAACATACCTTTGTACCACTCTTTATTACGGCTTCTTGCAATATTGTGCGTTACCTATTTTCTTTAAAGCAACAATTCTCTATTAAAGTATTGACCCATTACATGATTTACTTTATAAACCTTTTAACAACTCGTGAACAGTAAACTAGCTAGTCACCCATGATACTCACTATTTTTCTATAACTTTTACAATACAATACTTATAAAAATTCGATTCATTGGACAACAATTAACAAACCAACCAAAGATAATAAAAGCATACGTATAATATTAGATTGCATTTGTTTATAAACCAGGTGACTCAACGCTATTTTGAAAACAAGGGGAAAGTCAATTGTGAAAGACAACCATAATTTGTTTACAGGGGTAATATGCGTATGACTTCGTATAATGTTTATTATTACTACCATGAAAAAGCTAGTCATGAAATCGGCATGTTATTTAGTCATAGATTTCAGCTGCCAGAAAGTATCCAGAAGCAAAATGTGATGTCAGTCTTGGCGGTTTGAAACGGGCAAACCACATCAAACTAAATCATTAACCATATTATATATCAAAAGATAGGGTGACGACTTTTTAAAAAGTATATCGAAGCGAAATTCATATGCCTACCTATAAATAAAAAGCATACCATAAAAATATTTCATATTCTCATTCTAATGATTTCTTTGCAAGATCAAAACCTCCGCGTAAGTATAATTAATATTATGATGAAAACGCACGTCGTAAATAATAGAATTAATTATGTGTTTAGCATAACCTCAAAATGGGGTCATTTTCACCTTTATTTTCATTATATCACGCATCACACAAAACAAACATGTTTATTAAAACCTGTGGTTTCCGTCTTCACACAGAGGGGAAAGTCCACGGTTAAAAACACGTTCATACGTCGCCATTCATATTTTAATTAGATTTGAATATCCACAACTCAACCTAACTAATGAAATATTATAACTCTGAGATTAATTAAATTATAAGAATGTGATAATGCGAAAACCGACTTTACCAACTTGATTATAAAATTAACTGTAAGTGTTCAAATACTAATTAATTTTTGTTATGCATTAGTTAATGTTGTAGATGAACTAGATGAAGTCAGTAGTCACATAGGTGAATGACCTGGTGGTTAGATTACAAGAACTTAAAGCAATTTTAGAGTACAATGCATCCTTTCATAATTGAGCAATGAACTATGAAATTTAACTTCAAACCGGAAGTAAATATAATGAATTGGGTAAATGGCAATGTATATCACAATACTTATGAAATCGTAGGTTAGGATTTGTACTGTTTATCAGATAATATTATTACTATCACTGTTTCAATCCTGGTATTTCGGTTAGACTGAACATTAAATGGAACTGGCTTTTTTCTGTATAAGAGACAGAACTTTATTTCACCCAGTTTTTGTGCGTATGGCGGAAGTAGAAATGATAATTGTGAAAGTTACTGTTGAGTTAAATTATATATTCAATTAATATTATTGATATTCAATCAGTTAAATTATAATTATAATATCAGTAAATAGCGATGACCTGTCAAGTTAAATCTGTAGGAGATACTTTGGTTTAGAAAGGAAAAATCTTTCCTAGAATGTATTTCATTGAGCAGTTGTTTACCAGTAAACTGCATGACTCGAAAGAATGTTGTATCAGTGAAATTTGGCAGTCTAATTTGGGTTATCTGTCTGCGTTACATATTGCCATTATTTCGTTCAAATTGTTGAAACCCAATTATTCAAAGTGGCCTGTATCATAGATGCTGCTCTTGGCAGTTTTGCCAAAAGCATTTGGAATGCAGATTAACGAATCAGCTTTTACTCTAGTACTTGTGTATGTGTGGACTGAACAAGTCTATTTATGATCTACAGGTTTCCCAGAGTCAAACCCATTAGAACAATTAAAAACATTAGAAAAGGTTAATCAGTAAAGGCAATATGCCGCGAACTAATCATGTAAATTTGAGAAGAAGTGAAATATTCTGAATAAAAGAAGTGTCAAATAACAGTCGTCTTCAATCAACTTCAAAACAGAGATTGTTTACCCGCCTGCGGACGTATTTACACCACACTACCGTTTTGACATAAGGTTTGGTTCGCAACGAAGTCGTTTAAGGCTTTATCCATTGCAGTTGTGCCTTAACATGTACATTTTTAATTGCTTGGACTAGATTAACATAATTATAACCCTTTTCTGAAGTTTAGAAACGAAACAATAAAAGGTATTAAAGCAGGTGCAACAGCACTCTCTTGGGAGGGAAATATTTAAGTAAATGACAATATTATTCATGAAATCCTTACCGTATTGTTTCTTTGCTTCTGCAACTGGAACGCATGTTTTGATATCTGAGCCAGAGCAAATAAGTCCTGATTCACAATCTCCGTCACGCTCACACATCTCTCCTTGTTTTGCCCCAAATGTTGGTAGGCAAGTACCCAGAACTGCATTTAAAATTGAAAAAATCAGTACATAGTTTGTATTTCCGTATATTATAATACGTAGAGATTCATTTATTTTGCATTTGAATGAACAATGAAGATTTAATTAAAAGCTAGAGTCACATTAAATAAACTAGGTACGTACTACAAAAATATTAATAATAAAAATAACTAAGCGAGATGAAAACGTGAAATAATGAATAGTCAGACTTACCTCCATCGACGTCAACACATGCGTGACCTGAGCAGCAGTGCTCATTAGCAGTGCATTTTTTGCCATAACAAGCTTCCTCCTTTCCAAAGCCTTCGTTCATCCCCTCATTCATTACTTCCTCCAATTCGCCTTTTTCTATCTTCTGTAAATCACAAACAAACATGTTCATTAATTTTTGTCCTTTGTTTAAAGTTATATATTGCTATCATTATTATGTAAAAGTAATGGCTCATTACGTTTCATTTTTTAGAATTGAAAGACATTTTGAAACGCCCATCAACTCAAGTTTGCACAAAGTTTCGTAAAATACATGCTAGTTAAAAATTAATATTTAAATTCATTTTTAACGAGTCATTTGTACTTGTTAATACTATCAACCATAAAAAATATGATCTAATACGTGCAAAATTATAAAACTTTTTCTCGAATATGGTAACGTTATTATGCCATTATGGAAGAGTCTTAGTCTATTACGTACTTCTAGAAATTACATCTAAAAATGATCATTAGTTCATGAATTTTTAAACTTCATTTGTTTCAAGATTGCTTACTTTGGTTTATGGGGGCAAAATAAGAATTTATTTGGTATTTCAAAATATACTCGCATGAAAATCTATTTATTAAGGGCTATTTCCAAGTCCCTAGACTGTACTACACACGTAAATACTTAGTATACCAAAATATAGACAGATAGCTTTGCTGGATGGTTCAAATTGCTTTAAATAAACTATGGTTTTTAGTAGACTTGAGATCCTGCATTGCCCACAGCGTCAAAAAGCGTTTGGTATTTACAATGCTTAGTTGGTTTGTAGTGTGTCAAACTTCGGACATAATACGACACTATAAACTAAAAATACTTTTTTTGGAGATTGTTAATATACCTATGCCATCTTTTGCACGCTGGTCTTAAATTATTCATAAGAAAGTTAAAACAAAAGTTCATATGTTCAATTTATCCTCGCCAAAGTTGGCCTATTTGAATGGGTGCTCCTAGTATGCATACCTTTGAAAATAAGGAAATAAGACAGAAAAGTAAAAAATATATTGAGAAAATAGCGTTAGTTATGCAAATTTATGCAGTGTTTTATTCGTGTTTAGAGAAATGACCTGGTATTTTCAACATGCGTGGGCAAGGAGTCGGTCCCATCCCAATATGAGCAAAGTTAGCCTGAATAAATTAGCCTTCCTATTTTGACTTTTTGGGAAGTCTTTGGGAAATACATTTTAAAATATTCCTCAATTTAGAAGAAACTTGAAGATATGGAGAGGAATTCCCTCTGTGCTATATATTTGCTAAACCCTTGCAGTAATCTCCAGGAAAGTGAGGATGGTATTCGTAATGAAACTTGGTAAGAAAAAGTATAATGTTTTCATTTAAAATATGCTCTTAGTTTTTGAAAATTCAAATTTGGGCAACGTTCTAGGATAGAATGCACATGATGTTGATTTGAATAGCACCGACATACACCTTATCTATTTTATAAATTTTTTAACCATCTCTTAGTCATCAAAATATTTTTTATTCAATCACAAACTCGTTTTAATTTTACTTTCTCGGTTGCCTTGTTATGAATTTATTTTTATGCATAACATAAAAAACATGATTCGTGATATTCTGCAATATTTTTTTGTTTGATCCTAGAAAGAGAATCCATAATGATTACTTTTGTCCTAGTTAGGTAATTGGCTGGGTTCAGGTGTTTCCAGTGAAAGCTTATTACTCGTGTTGCCAAATTCGCTTTGTCTTGTTTGTTTGCTTACATTAGATGAAGCTAGTGTCCGTACTTTACCAAAAAGATTTCTTATAAGTTTCAAACATTTGTTGTAAAGCCCATGATAGAAAATGAGTTTCAATCGTTTGTTTTGTAAAAAAACAACTAGATTACAGGAGGACACAATCGCACATGCAAGTGCAAAATGCATATAACTTCTTAATACTTTTGTTCGATAAAGACCTTACAAAAAAGCAGGTAGTGATTACACAATGACAAAATTATGTTATGTGTAATACGGAAATGTGCGTTTTCAAACCGCTGACTGCATTAATTTTAAGCAACACTTTCAATTTTCCTTTGAATACTACCAAAACGAACAAAAAGTCATTCTTTCCTTTTCCCAATATTCATCCATCAAATATAACGACCTTAGGGAATTGCGCATTTGGTAGGAGAAAATAAATACGTGAATAGAAGTAAGTGAACTCCTTTCTTCAATTTCCGTTATCCTTGCAAAAAAACTATATAAGATTTAAAAGTACGCAAAATTGTGAGAAGAAATACACGAATGAAAGGCTTAACATTGATGGAAAGTGACTACAATTTTACAACTTAGGCTACATTCACTGATTTGATTCTCTATACTAACATTTTAAAATAAAGGTTTGCTTGGTTTTATGATAAAGCAACTCTTGTTTACATTAAATTAATTGGCTACATTACAATAACATTTCAACTAAGAATGACAGTCTTAGACTTACAAAGAATACAAACTTCAACAAAGAGCATTTCTTGTTCCTTTGTTTTGAAATTTTCTTTGCAAAATCATTTCCTCTAAACTGAACAAAAGATTTCTCATGGTCAGACCATATTATAAGAGCAAACTAATCCAGCTTTAGACGAAAAATTTAACAAAGAATAACACAACGCTCTTTAAAAGAGACCCGGATAAAGGCATAGTCCAGGAACAATGACTAAATGAAGCCTTAATGTCAGTTTTTAGTACCTATAGTGTAAAACGTTGTACCAGTTTTGATAGTGTTATTCTTTTTCGTTACTATTAGTGTCCATATTTTAGACTTACCAAGCCATTGTGTCATGTTCCCTTTAGATAAAATGAAACAATGACACCCACCTAAATCCACTGTACAAAGCTTGGATAATTTACTTCCGCAGCATTTTTACTGGATACACGTCCTTTTTACCTTTGCTTTCATTTTTTTATCGCTGACGCAAATGGTAGCAGCAAGAGTAACTTCTTTGATCCTTTAGACACATGTCCAATCGCTGACTGCTTTTTGTTAGCCATCAAATGAACACTGTACTGTTTAATGACAGTTAGATCTAGAATAGAATATTTCTATATTTATTTCATACAGGGTTCAACAGTCAAAAGTTTAAATCGATTGGGACTAGTTTTCCTACTTTCTTCTTTTAGGTACCTTTTCTTGTGAATGGTACAGTTGAATGATAACTGCTAGTTATGCGCTTGGCCAAAGCCAAAAATTCTGAAGTTGAGAAAGCTTTTGTAGTGAATAGTTCATGTCTACTTCTGGGTAAGACACATGTGAGTAGAAAGCAGAAAACTAAGGCAAAAATTTTTCATTACATGGGTTTTTCATTCGTTTTGTGATGTATTTGTTCGGAACCGTTTGTTAGTGCAAAACAGAATTTTCAGTTAGCTTTCACTCATCATTAGTATTGATATGATAGATGGAAGTGTTTTGTTCAATCTCAAATACTATATTTCTGCATGATTGGTTGCTGGATGAAGAAAGTCAATAGTTAACTAGAAAATTTGGAAACTAAACAAAAAAACTAGGCTAGTAAAATAAAAAGTGCCAAATCCTACGTGACAATATGAACATGAAGGGTGCCAATGTGGTAACTACCATTGTGTATGACGTTAAAATTTCATCTGCAATAATATATAAAGTAATTATTTTTGCTGTAAATAAATGGAGTAAACTACCAAAGATGAATCCCGTTCCACTTGTAAATTATAAAAAATATAACAAAAACTCAGATCAGAAATCCACATTTGTTTACCTAATGAAACCTAATCTTTTTTACTGAACGTACATTAAAAGTTGAAAGTGTAAGGTTTTCCTTAATAAATTATGTGTAGTAAGAAAAAGGAGGTGAAAGGTTAGTGTGAATGATATATTGAAGCACCATGCATTCTTGAAACTACCTCACAGGATAAAATTCATGTTCTTTGCATTTGATTTCTCCGATTGTATAAATCAATACAATAAATGCCATCAACGTCATTTCATTTTTTATTCCGTTCAAGAACTTTTCGGTTGATTGTAAAGAAAGTTACCTGCGCCGTTAACTTGATAAATTAGTTTAACAAGAATAGCATTTCTTATTCTGACGTTAATATGAATCAAGCCATACTTCTTCCTTAATCTAACACTCCCATGGGGAAATAATATTTTGTGTTTTGCATATTATCGTCTATGTATTTTTCCATCAACGGATTATTTTCTGAATAGTACAGGCACGATTTGCATAAGTAACATTTATTGATGAGATTGTGCAACCTCAAAAACATGGTAGATTTTTTGGGTTGAGCAAATGGAGTGGTGAGAAAACGAGCAATACTACTGTTTATCACGCACAAATACGATTTCCCGCGCGTATAGACTTACATAAACGAAACTGATAGATAATCGTAGTCACAATCAAATATCATACCTTTCATTATTTAGAAAATTCTAATTAATATGTGAATTTCAGTTGTTTTATATACACACAAAATTTCAAAGTGATATACCTACGTATCTACTGCTGTTTACTAGCTTTCAAACATAACACCTGAAAGAGGTGTTATGTTTGAAATATTTTAAAGAAAACCCCCGGATATACAAGTTTTAGGACTTCTGGAATGGAGTAAGATGAATAAAGATCACGAGAAAAAACTACGAGACGACAAGAATATCCTTTCATTACAAACTTTTTCAAAATTGCTGTGGTATGTTAATGAAGATGGGCAGGGAACAATAATATTCGTGCTCTGATTTAATGAATACTTTCTAGACTACTATCGTATCGACTCTGCCGCATTGTTTTGATGCAAAAGGAGCTCACAATTCTAACCTCATGCATGATGACGATGGTAATCAAAATCCGTATTCTCCTCTTTCTTTCATTATACCTTACCAAAAAGCGCACTTCTCCTTCTTTCTTTATCATCAAATATTCCTTTTAAATGACGATCGATCCTTTCCCATTTTAAGATTGAAGTAGCTCTGTAGTGTTATCGCATCTTAAATTCTTTGACTTGATTATGCTATTTATCAGAAAAATGCTGGAATCTCCGCCATATTCATGGAAGTATATTTTAGCAAAAAAAAAGAACAATGGAAAAGACGTGGAAACTTACAACAGTGTAAGGTACTTTTTGCTTTCCCTTTGTCAGATGAGTGGTGGTTGTTGGGGAAGGATCTGACGTAGCCCAGCCAGGTTTCAGAGAAAGAAAACGGAGAAGTGAAGCAAATTATATTTAATGCTTAACTAAACCCTCGCTCATGAATGGCCTTCGGGTATACTTATACCCTCGCT
The DNA here is from genome assembly GCA_036507315.1 of Lepidocyrtus fimetarius. NCBI lineage: Eukaryota > Metazoa > Arthropoda > Collembola > Entomobryomorpha > Entomobryidae > Lepidocyrtus > Lepidocyrtus fimetarius. The sequence goes on along the minus strand of JAANSO010003577.1, from coordinate 2,987 downwards.
GTCGTAACATCAAAACTGATTGATGATAATGACGCCCGGCTATTCATACAAACTTTTCTGCATTATCATGAATTCTAACGTGTATAACGTAGCTAATTTTACAGTTTCAATATTGCAAAGCTGATTTACTAGAAATAATGATGACGCACATGTAGGAAGTTTTTTGCATACCAAAAGGTGAACAAAAAGTAAAAAAGCAATTTTCGATAAATCCCTTTTAATAATGTAAATTATTTATCGCATCAACTTGCGACAATTTTGTCATGCATTAGGAAAATTCCAAGTATCGGAATAAACAAAAACCGACAAATGAATGAAGCAGCAGAATTGAAGGGTTTCACAGTTGACATTATCAGTGTAATTTTATTTTATGTAGTCGTTATTACAACCCTACGCTACTCAACATCAAACGTATTTTTTATATATAAGGCCCCCGCTGAGGGATTGCTGTCGCGGCTCCCTTCATCTTGTGGCATTGTCTGACACATGCGGGGGTTTGCATTCAGCATCACAGTTTGATTAAAAAAGTTGTTTTTTATTATTTTCTCGTTTTTAAGTATGCAGGGAGGTTTGCGTACCACAAAGCATGTAAAATTGTGTAAAGCATGTTGGAAAATTTTCCATGTAATATTTTAAATATAAATCAAAACCAGAACTCTGCAATATTTACATAATTTACTCTAGAACAATTGTCTCTAAAGAATTAAGCTAACCACGAAAATATTTGTGATTAAAATGACTGAGTTCAATTTGTTTTAAGCTGAAAATTAGTAAGCAATAAATCGAAAAAACAGATTTGGTAAAATTCATATTTAGGTGCGTGCAATAGTATTATCTCCAATTGTAGTATTGCGTAGAGAGACATTATATTTATGACTTCATCAAATAAATTCCTAACAAAAACAATTTTGCTCAAACGAAGAGGAAATGAATGAAACGCGGAAGTAGAAAGAATGTACCAAGGAAGTGATAAACACAAGAACAAACCAAACCCACACTGCCGAATCGGTGAAATGCTGCAATGTCTCAAAAAGCAATTTGCTTTAAATTAACTCAACAAGTGATACTCAATTCTTTAGTTCTTTAGCATGAATTGAAACTTTATCTGGAAATGAAAGTTAAATGAGTATGCCAATAGTTGTTATATTGTACTTGTGTCTCGCATATTTTGTCTAAGACGAGTATTAGAAACACTGCAATTTTTATCAATTTACAGCAATTTATTTCATTAATTTACTTTCAGTCAGTTGGAAAGAAAAATTTTAGACTTTTTCCCTCTTTTAGGTAGAATCTTTTACCATACTATATGTATCGAAATAATTTGCTTTGTACAGTTGAAAGAACACATAGGTAAGTTAAAAAAAATTCTCTATGGACGCTTCAAAAACATAGCATACGTTAAAAGATTACAGCAAATACTCCTACAAGTATATAGGCCTATGCACATTATAGTTGCAACCACCTTTTGTTTATACTCGAATGGCTTTTACTTTCCCTACTTCCGGAAGAACAAACATTGACAATTACTACTTTTACTTGACGGTATACAAAATGAGGTTACTCAGCCGAGTTATGGCAGATAACTACTAAATATGAACAATAAGCAATATAATTACATGGTAGTATAAAGTTTCAACCTGAAAATATGCAAGTAAAAGTTTTTGCAGCATTTTTGCTTTTTATCCGATAATAGTAGATAATTATGAAATGATTAATGTTGAAAAGCTTTTATTTACTTAGAGGAATTAGCAAAGTCGGACAGAAAAGAGAGTAACACCCTGCAAAGTCAACTAGGTGTTGTTGCTCAATTTCTTTTTCATTTCAAATAGTCATACACCACGTATATTTGATGACTCATGACATTAGTCATTTGCTTTATTTTACTGTGGCTGGGAGATAAGACCAAAGCAATTTCCAGGTCATTTAAAATGGAGGGCATTTCTTCTCGGACATTCTCCTTTCCTACCCGAAACGTACAATTTTGTTTATGCAATCATTTTCTTAGACGCAATTGTATGACTTTTTACAATCGATTTAGGAAATTATATTGTTTCGATAACTCTCAAGCAATGCGGTTTCTAAACTAACTGCGCCGTTTTTGTAACAAATGCCTACTCATTAAATGACTCATTCGGATCAGGTCAAACATGTAAATTGTAGAGGTAAGCAGTGCTAATACCCTAGCATACGCTAATAATAAGTGACTCATCACCAAAATATGACTTTGTAAGGTGATTAGATCAAAGAATTTTGCATGTTTGGATTTAATCCTTGCCTAAATCTTGAAATATGAAGAAATTAAAACTTTGAAAGTAAAAATTTTGTTAAAAATACAACCAAGCTAATAAAATTGAGTTCAGTTGGTTACACCCTATAGTTTCTTTTAAAATTGGATAAGTAACTTATTTACAACTACAAAGTTGAATAAGTTCCATAAAGTTAAATATTACACAAAATACTACTTTCTCTTAGTTCTATTTTGGATTTGGATTTATGACCATTTTGACATACGCTTTTTGTGTACTACAAAATAGTTTAATTCAAAATTTTTAATGAGTAACACAAAGCAGTTTAATTATATATGGTTTTAAAAATTACTTACATTTATTAACGGCTGGAGCTTGTAATTGGAGAATCCACCATAGCCCATGTTCGAGAGGAGCTCGGGGCTGAACCGATTGAAAAGGCCACCCCAACCATAGCACACTCCAGCGAGCAATACTGTAAGCGTTGCTGTACAAAGAATGGACTTCATTTTGTAACCTGAAAGTCAACTTTCTTCTCAACGTATTTAAATTCAAGATTTGGCAGACGTCAGACCCTAAAATACACAATAAAATAAAAAAATCATTGGAAAGAAATCGTAAATTTCATATTATTTGGCATGATGTTTTCTGGTTAAAAATTTGAATGTTTTATTTTACAGCTACTATCGATTGATAAAATAATAGCATTAAAATTTTTTGAAATGACTTCCTACAATACAT
>JAANSO010003576.1:0-11221 GCA_036507315.1 Lepidocyrtus fimetarius | reverse complement strand
ATACAAAGGAGAGACCTTTTCAATGTGAAGTTTGCAAAAAGTGTTTTTCATGTAATAGTAATCTCAAGAGTCACATGTTATTTCATTCTGGAACTAAATCTTTCACTTGCAAAGAATGCAACAAATGTTTTTCTCTGAAAGGGAATTTAAAGACGCACATGCGAATTCATTCTGGAGAGAAACCCTTTTTGTGTGAGATTTGCGAAAAAAGATTTATTCGGGGTGCGGATTTAGCCAGGCATGTGCGAGTTCACACTGGAGAAAAGCCGTTTTCCTGTCACTTTTGCAACTTTAAATCTTCATCAAGCTCAAATCTTTTGAGGCACCAAAAAACAAAACATGAGCCATTCTAGGAAATGTTGGATTTTCTTAGACTTTTGACTGTTGCAAAGCCAGGCTTATAAAATAAAATACTTGAAATAGTCGCATATTCAGTACTTTTGCCAGTTACTGGACGAACTTCAGAAAGCGATAACTTTAAAATTATTTGTTATATGGCTAATTTTAATCGGGTAATGGAAAAACGAAATAAGCAGTTTTTACTCTGAACCTTTATGATATGCAAACCATTTGGTATAGAGAACTGTACTATTTGTCTAATTTTAAGAAGTTTTGTAACTTAAAATTTTCACAAAGTTCACATCGTTTAAGGCATCAAAAAATAAAACCTGAACCAATCAATTAAATGTAGAAATAATTTTTTATTTTTGTTAAGCCTAGTTTTAGAAATAAAATATGCACATGAAACATATTAATTAAGATTTTTTTGTTAAAAGTTGTGCAAGCATTGTTTCTCAAAAACTGGAGTTTTATTCGATTTTATAAATAAACGTGTCATTTTTTATGTATTCATTTTTTTTGTCTAATTTTAAGAAGTTTTGTAACTTAAAATTTTCACAAAGTTCACATCGTTTAAGGCATCAAAAAATAAAACCTGAACCAATCAATTAAATGTAGAAATAAGTTTTTATTTTTGTTAAGCCTAGTTTTAGAAATAAAATATGCACATGAAACATATTAATTAAGCATGTTTTTTGTAAAAGACGTGCAAGCATTGTTTCTCAAAAACTGGAGTTTTATTCGATTTTATAAATAAACGTGTCATTTTTTATGTATTCATTTTTTTAACTTTTTCTACCTGTGTTCGCTCAATCTCTTAAAAACATGCGTTATTACGGTGCTTATTTTGCAACTGAAGGATTGCTGAGTGGTCATATTTAATAAACACCCAATGATTCATACTGTAGAAAAGTCTTTTAATTGCCCAAAGTGCAACAAAGTATTTTTAGACGCGGCAAAATTGAAGCGACATATGCAAATTCACACAGGAGAGAAACATTATCATTGCATTGACAAATTTTCGGCATGGGATTTTCTGATTCTTCAAATTTAAAAGCACATCAACGAACTCGTTCTTAAGGAAATGTCGTAACTGATCAAAAACTTGATTTTTACGACCACTAAATTATCATTTTTATTTATTAACTAACAAGATCCATGTACATTTGCTTGTGTTAATGTTTTTATTTTTGTCATCTTTTAGAGTTGTATTTATATCAGGGTTAATAATAATAAATTTTTGCTTACTACAAACACTCCTGTCTCAAGCTTTTTTTGTAAACAGAACATTGCGGTGGGGTTTAGTAACACTCTTCAATCTCTAAACTGAAACTAACCTGCTGCTGCAGAAGAAGCCGGCTCATGATAGAGCCCAGCCAGGGATTAACTAGTAAAACAGAAATAGAGAAAAATATTTAAAAAACTATTCCATAAACGCAACCTTTCAATTGTTATTTGTAAAAAACCGGCCAAGACCAGATTATAAAAAAGTAATCCTTTTCTACCTACGTGCAACCACGACAAAAAGTACATGGAAAGTATCTCTTCGCATTCTTTTTCCTTTACCAATCAATAAGTCAAATTTTGTAGCTTAAAAACGTAGATACTTGAAAACTAACAATTGGTAGGATTAAAACTTACGGTAGAACTAACATTTTTTTTCTAGCTTGAGCTGCTGTTCCCTAAACGTTTAGCAAAACGCAAGAAGCGGGTAGTTAAGGGATTTGGGTCCATCGTATTCTGCATTCTGATTTCTTATTTTAAAAATATTTGTTTTAAGAAGATTAGAACAAAAAGAATAGAATTACGCCTTTCCCAGAATATTTTAAAAATAAAGTCTAAAATGTCTTTTTTCTTAGTAGCGGATTAAACTTTTAGAAAAAACATTTTCTTTCAGGTAGCATAAATGAGTTTTACAATCACTGTTTTTAATGGTGTAAGAAGCAAACTTGAATATATTCTGTCGTAAGCTTTAATCCTTTGCTTTTTTGTCACTACGTAGTTTTTCAAAACGAGCATTAAAATATAAATAAATATAAGTTTTCCATGTGCTTTTTCTGATACAATTGCACGCAGCTTGAAAAGGATTACTTTGTTAAAAACTTATACTTGGCAGTTTTTTGCTTATAAACTTTACAGATTGCACTAATAATGGCTTTCGAAATTCAAGCTTGGTAATTTTTTCATTTTAATTTTGTCATCGTTTCCATACTTGGTGTTTAAAATACTGAAAATATATTATATATATCATATTATGTATATATCTTTTTCATGTTTTATTTCTAAATTATCTCGGTTTAGTTAGTAGTATTTATTTTTAGTTTAGTTAACGTTGGGGTTTTAAGATAGAAAAAATGGCTCAACGGAAAAGTAGCGTTAAAACGGAATGCAACGATTGTGGAAAAACGTTCGCGGGGACTGGACCGTTAGCAAATCATATTCGATTTGTTCACGACATTAAAGAACTAAAATGGAAAAAAGAATGCACATTTTGCAACTTAAAAACTAAAAGTTTCCACGTTTTGGAAAGACATTTGCGAGTGCACACTCTGGAAAAGCCTTTCTTTTGCAAACTGTGCAAAACGGGGACACGAAGCAAACCGGAACTGAAAAGGCACATCAGAACTAAACACGAAAGCCGCCATCGGAAATACAAGTGCAACTATCCATCCTGCAAAAAGTCGTTTATGACCCCGGCCTGCTTAAAGTCTCATAACAATGTCCACAACGGAGTTAAAAAATTCAAGTGCAGCTTGTGCGAGTATCGCGCATTTCAAAGTTCAACTTTAAAAACCCACATGAGAGTTCACACGTTGGAAGCCCCGTTTTCCTGTGTGTTTTGCAATTCTTCGTTTCGCTACAGTCATGCGTACGTTGGTCATATAAGGTCCCATATCTCGGAAAAACCGTACGGATGTAAGCTTTGCCCGGATGTGTTCTCAACAAGAAAAGGTTTAAAATCACATTTAGTTTCTCATTCCACGGAGAAGACATTGTTTTGTCCCGTTTGTGACAAATACTTTACGCGAAAGGCTAGCTTAAAAAATCACAATCGCTTATTTCACAGTGGAAATGGGGAGGATAGACCATTTGCTTGCAAACTATGTGACAAACGATTTAAAACTCAAGCCGAGGTCAATCACCACATTCCAACGCATACCAGAGAAAAGCCGTTTAAATGTCAACTTTGCAATAAGTCGTTCAGCCAAAAATCCAATCTTAAAATTCATACGCAAAGAGTTCACGAGAAATTGAAACCTTATGAGTGCAAAGTTTGCAGGAAAGGGTTTTACAACAAATCAAGCCGCAGTCTCCACGAACAAGTTCATTCTGCGACAAAAACTAAATCCTTTTCATGTGAAGAATGTGGAATGGGATTTTCCAACAAACCCTTGCTATATGCTCATCTGAAAAGACACCAAACGAAGAAAACATTTGAATGCGATTTTTGCAAAAAGAGGTTGAATTCTTTGTTCAGCTTGCAAACCCATATTCGACAGCACACGGGAGAGACGCCCTACAAGTGCAGATCTTGTGGGAAAAGGTACAGGTCAAAGGAAGCTCGCAGACAGCACGAAAGGAGCGCACACTAAATTTCAAGTTTTGCGGTTTTTGTTCTCGAATAATAATTTATGATATAGACCCAATTGAATTCGCAAATTTAAAATTAAGGTAAATCGTTAGTTTGTCAGTTTTTAGAATTCTACCATTGATAATAAAATTGTTCTAAAATAAAAGAAAAAGGTCCCGTGGTTATAAGTAGTTAGGTACTGTTCACTGCTAAAAATGTAAACTCAGAAGGCGATTGTCATAGTTATATTTTAGATTTTTTATAAAATAAATTCGAATTTCAAATTTTGCAACAGAGTGCATCTTATATCGGGTATTTTGACACGAGAAAACGATTGGTAAAGGTTGCAGATTGTCCAAATGAACTGAAGGGTTGCGGTACAAGTACAGCCTCTTTCTAAACAGCTCTCAAAGATGTAGAACTTCTTTTCTTTGATGCTAAAAGTGGATTAATAACCACGAGAAACGGGGCCCGGCGAATTTTTGTATATGATAGCCACTTCTAACATTGGCAAAATACTAATGACGGAGAATCCAAGACGCGTTTTAAAAATATGCATTGGACTAATTTTTTAAAACGAGACTGATCAAAAATGAAACTTTTAAAGTGGCCATGTGATAAAAGGCTTGAAGGATTAAAATGTGCATATGAAAAAATATACATAGAATAAAGGTATTCACTGATATCATGAAACTGATAAAATAGGACCAGTATAAAACGACTTTCGACATTTTACCCGCACACCAAGCTAAACGTCTAACCTTCTTGTTGAAAATGAAAATCAAAACTAGTTTGTTCAAAATAAAAATGCAAAGCTCTTAAAATTGTTAACTTGCTTGGTTTTAATTAAACAAAAAGCAAAGTGTATGGGATAAAGGATGATGCCATTCTAAACAAATTTTTGTCTACGTGTTGCAAGGCGAGCTGGTATGCCTTCTCTATTGCAGTGTGCATTGCCTTTAAATGCTATTGTACCTTTTTAAGGTAGTTGTTAAACTGCAAACCCAATTCCAGATTTAGGAAAAAAGCTACCAAACTCAAAAAATACAAGACTTCTACATAGGTACTAAAACATAGGGATTAAAGTTTTTCATCCTTTCTTTCAAAAACCCTTAAAGAATCTAAAAATTCATTTTTTTTGATTTGCAGCGTTTTCTTCTATTCTTTTCACAACTTTATGTACCACTTTATGCAACAGTTTACAAATGGGTAAATGCTCGTTAACACTTTGAGAAACTGGTTTTAAGCCTATTGTAAACAACGTCATTTTTTATTTGGTGTCAGTTCTGATTTGCAGCTCAACAAGCTTACATTTTTTAAATCAGTTTCTTTAAAGTTTTTATAATAATTTCAAATACGGGAGATAAAAGAAGGTTAACTTAATTGCCATTTCAACTGATTTTAAGATATGGAACACTTGATCAAATAGAGTAAAATTGATTGATTAATTGTTTCTAAACTTGTTTCATTGTTTTGTGTCAGTAACAATTTAAACTAAAAACCAGTTTATTTTTTAACAGAAAATTCCAAAAGGTTGTCCAATGAATATGGAAAAGGAGTTAATTTGTAAAATATGTGGTTTTGGTTTCACAAGCAAGCAAGCTTTAATTGATCATTATAAATGTGTTCACAACGTTGGCTCAATCACAAAACCTGAATGCTTGTTTTGCAGGAAACTTGTAACAAGCCAGTCAGATTTAGAAATACATTTGAGAACCCACACAAAGGAATCTCCATTCTTTTGCAACATTTGTTCTCATGAGTGCAGCTGCAAACAAAATTTACAACAACATTTACAAACTCACGATCCTACTCGACTGAAATGTTTTAAATGTGATTTGTGTCCAAAGAGATTTTATACGGATAGAGATAAGAAGACGCACTTGAAGACTCACTTGCTGGAGAAGCCCCACAAATGCATTGAATGTAGAAAAGACTTTCGAACTAAACAATTTTTGAGAAGGCACATGCGAGTCCATACAAATGAGAAACCTTTTCAATGTGAAGTTTGCAAAAAAGGATTTTCACAGCGCAGTAATCTTAGGAGACACATGTCCCTTCATTCTGGAACGAAATCTTTTTCTTGCATTGAATGCAACAAATGTTTTTCTCAAAAAGAAATCTTGAAGTCGCACATGCGAATTCATTCTGGAGAGAAACCTTTTTCGTGTGAGATTTGCCAAAAAGGATTTAGTCAGAGAGGAGCAGTAACCATACATATGCGAGTTCACACTGGAGAAAAGCCGTTTTCGTGTCGCTTTTGTGACTTGAAATTTTCAATGAGCTCGCATCTTTTAAGACACCAAAAAAGAAAGCACAAGCCTTTCCAGGAAATGCGGAATTTGGTTTAGATTTTAACCCAGGCAAAGAAAATATTTTAAAAAGTTAAATATCACAATTCACCACTTTTTTTAACTCCATAAATAATTAAGCGGTTTAGGCAAAAAATTGTTTTCTTAGTTGATTTGTGTGTTTAGCTATTTTTAAAATAAACATTTCATTATTTCACGTACTATTTGTCCTTTTTTATTTTAATTTTCCCCTACTGCTGGAACAATCAGTATGCATTAAAAATTTGTAAAAAAGAAAAGTTATTTACAACCTAGAGAAACCCTCCCTTAAAATATTTGAATATTTTGATTCAGTATGTCCCTATTCTAGCCAGCTTCGGTCTATTAAATTCAAATTTAGCAGTTTTTGTTTTTGTATAATATTTAACAGGATGTAGTTGCAATTGCATTAACAAGTTTAAGCCTGCAAAGCGTTAGAATGTTTAGTTTTCAGTTTTTAATAATTCCATAATTTATGATAAAAATATTTTTGAAAATTGTCAGCTTCTTATATGATATGTGGAGTAGAAGAGAAATATACGAATTTTATTTTTAACTTTTTAAATAAGTGTCCATTATGAGGAAAGGCACTTGACATTTCATTAAAACGTCAAAAGGTGTCCTTTGTTTTAAATTTGAATAACAATATCAAATTGTATAATAGAACTGCCAGATTGTGGCGACCAATAAAACGTAATAAAATTGTTTTCATAAAATAAATTCAAAATATATTGAAATGCTTCAATGCTGATTAAAAAAACAAAAATTTTGGGACTGTTGACTATTGGCTGGGGGGTATTGCCGAAATGATGTAATTATTAAATTTTGCAAATTTGGGTATTTTGCATTTTCGTCCTCTTGGCTTCTTTGCCATTTAAAAACGAGTCTTGAAGGGAAAATAGGTTGGAAAAGATAAGCCAGCTTACTCGTTGTGCAGTTTACAATTGTCACGGTTTAATAGGGTTACCACTCGTTTCGGTTATCGTTTCGTTTCGAAACGACTTTAGTCGGTTCGGCTGTATGCAAACCGAATCGAAAACGAACCGAACCGAATCGAACCGAACCGACTGAGTCGTTTCGGTTCGCCCTATTTTTTATTATCGGAGTGGCTCGCCTTATTGTATGTTATAGTCATGCTCTTTTTGAAGCGTGATTTTAGTTTTTTGCTTTTCTTACCACTATCTCAAAGAGCTAGTCATGATTTTAGTAGGATTGTCTGTCTGTCCGCCTGTCTGCGCACACGAGAAATCAAAGCGGTTAAACATATTGAAATGCAATTTTGCAGGGTAAAAGACAGCAACCTAAAGTGAGCTGTAAAGTTTTCAGCAACATTGGAGTAACGGTACCGCCGCGCCGTTAGAAGTGACCGTTACAAAATTTTACATGACAAACTATGGTATGGTGAGTTGTATATCATTCAAACGGAAATGGCCCGTAGATAAATTATATGCCAGAATTTTTGCAATCTTTGCAAACAGTTTTTGCGAAAATAGGTAAAATCTTAGTTATTCACTGTTAGTTCTATGAATATATATTTTTAGTAGCCAAGCCTGTATATACAAAGTAATGTACTAACTAATTTACGGACAATAACGCAAATATTTGCCAAAAATATGGAAATGCAGAAAGAATGGAGGTAACTCTGCCACAAAGTATTTGAAAAAGTATAGTCATATATTTAACTTCAAAATCTATAATAATACTTCATGCCAATAATTTAGAATAATTTCAAAAATGGTCGTTCACAAAGCTGTAAATAAAACACTGAGGTAAACTGAAAAGGTAAAAATTAGAAATTGAGCCCTTTTGCTGCGGAATAATTCTCTATTCGTTCTCTGTATTCACTGTACATTAATTTCTTTGTACTTAGTGTAAAAAAGTGCATTATTTTTTTCTTTCCAGTCCAAACTAAACTGATTACAAATGAATAGGTTAACAATTCTGTTTACAAAACTAAAATCAGTGAGAATAAAATCTTAATTTAATGAAATTATGAAATGAAAGCAAATTAGACACATTTTCATTAACGGAAGTCCAAACAATTATGTAAGAGTAATATTTTTATACTCAACGCAGTCTAACATAAATAGCTTTATAAATGGCGTTTGCACAGTTCTGCAAGCTCAGCCTCCCTGCTTAACAAAGCCGCAAAAGTATGGTAGAGTATATATTGCTCATTCGTTTGGTTTCACTTTGCCCCAAATTCTGTCACAAGGCTTGCGGGAAAGTAAATTCTATACAATGTAAACACAGGGCAGGTGTCCTATTGATTTTGATTAGGTTCCACCTCTTTTTAAAGTGAACTAACCTGAGGTGATACGTAAAGCTAATTACTTTTTAGTTTGCTGTTAGTTGTTTGTTTTCTTAATTTAAAATGGAAACCTCTAATGATTCTATCAGTGACAACAATGCAGGAATCCTGCTTCAAAATACAAGGAAAACGAGTAAAATTCATGACTATTTTACTCTTGATGCGACAGAGGATAATTTTATCTGCAATACTTGTGGGTAAGGATCTAAAATCATTTAAAATTAAAAATTAAAGTTAAAATGTTTCCAAAATAGTGTCAATTATGATTTTAAAACTCATTTTAATTAAAATTGGCAGAGATAAATTCGTTAAACAAGATTCCTCCAGCACGGGAAATATTCGGAACCATCTTAAGAGAGCCCACAAGGATGAGTTCAATCAGCTAAGCTCAGAGCCACGTCATTTTAAAAAGAGAAAACCGGAAAATACTGAAGCTCCTGTACCAATTTCGAAGGAAGTCTTTCAGGATAAACTTGTCAATCTCATCGTCAACAAAAATTTGCCATTTTCGTTTGTTGAAGACCCGGATTTTCAGGATCTCCTGAACTACATTACAAAAGATGAAAATGTTTCTAAGTTGCCTGGACGGACCAGCATGACAAATAAGATTTCAAAGGCGTACCAGGAGAAAAAAGAAACTATCAAAGCCGCTATTTTAGACTCCCAATCAAAGGTCAGCATTGTCGTGGATGGCTGGACAAGTAGCAACCAAATTGGGTTCCAGGGAGTAATTTGTCGTTATGTTTCGAAAAACTGGGAATTGGTAACTGTTCCACTGGATCTTACAGAACTTTCAGGCCCCCATTCTGGTGAGAATATGGCTGCGGCTCTAGTTAACGTCTTGGAAGACTTTAACTTGCTCGATAAGGTGCATTCAGTTACCACCGACAACGCGGCAAGTATGGATGTTTTCTCGAATTGTTTAGCAACGGAGTTAACATGTCGTGGATTTTTCTTTGACGTATTCCATCAAAGAGTTCGCTGTCTTGCTCATGTGATAAATCTGTGCGCTCAAGGAATGATTGATTTTTCTTGTGCTTTTGGTAATTTTTAATTAATTAATGGCAAATATATTAAAATAACTTATCAATCTTTTGTTTTGCGCCAAATTTAAAAATGTTTTTATCATTTTCAGTTCCTATTGCTAAGCTTAGGGATGGAATAAGGGCTATAAGAAGCACGCCACAACGCCGCGGTGCCTATTACCGTCAGTTTCCCCCAGGGCCAGGACAGAAGAAAGCTAACCTTCCAATCCTTGACTGTAAAACAAGATGGAATTCAACTTTCTACATGATAACCCGTGCATTAAGCGTTAAGAAGGAATTAAATTTGGCTCTTAAAAGCAACTCGGATTTGAGTTTATATGTGTTGACGTCATCTGAGTGGAACCAACTTTTGGATTTAAAAAGAATATTGATGCCTTTAGAAGAAGCCACACAAATGGTTTCTGTTCAGCGCACTCCCAATATTTCCGAAGCCACAATGATTTACCAGTTTCTTTTTGTACATTTGGATCGTCTCATCCGAGGAGAACCTGAGGAAATGGAATCTTCTCCTACAGAAAATTCTACTTTAACGTTGAATGACTCCGAGCAAAGTTCTTTGACTAATGTGTCTCAAGAATTGTCTAATTCCGATTCTTCAGACTCGCAAGAACCTAGCAATGATTCTTGGATAAAGAATGCAGCCAAATGTGGAAAACTCAAGCTTCAAAAATATTACCCAGACTCAGGCGGAAAGGCTGTTGCATTAGGAATGAGTAAGTATCTAGTTTGTAGTCATGCCATTTCACAGGAATTAAAAATCATAAAATAATCTATGATTTTTCTGTAGTTCTTCACCCTTCCTATAAGTTTAAATGGTTTCGAGTAAACAAGTGGCGTTCCGGATGGATAAATGAATACAAGACTTACTTTGAAGAAGAATGGGAAAAGTATAGGGCTGTTACGGAATTGGAGGAATGTAACGTTGGGCAAAAGCCAAAGGATTTATTTGGTAAAATGTATCGAAACCAAATGAAGGCAAGTCTCTCTAAAAGAGATATAGACAAATATATTTCGGCAGCTGTTGTAGATAAAGATGAAGTCGAAAAGGTCGGACTTTTAAAGTGGTGGCAGGTAATGTAGCATTATTTTAAAAAACTTCTGGAAAGTATTTCTTTACATACTGATTTATTGATAAGATTTACTTGGTTATTTATTCAACAGGCAAGAGTATTTGAGTGTCCCATTGTTTCTAAAATGGCCAAGGATTATCTTTCCGCTTCCGGGTCCGGCGTTCCCGTCGAAAGTTTCTTTGCCACTGGGACTGACATACTGACTTCCAATAGGCAAAGGTTATCAGGTGAACACATAAAACAACTAATGTGTTTGAAAAAGTGGAACCAATCTGCACTGTGATCTGTAAACTTTAGCGTTTAAAACTGATTTGCCCATTTTATAATTTAATGACTTTGTTAAGTGATGTATAAAAATTCTACGTATAATTTTTGAATACTTTTAAGAAACATGTATACATTTTAAAAGTTTGTTTATGCTTACATTTAACTAACCTCGCCTTGTCCCTATTCCATAATAATTATTTGTTTTAATTAGGATGACTTTTTTAAATATTGTTAGACATGTTTTTAAAATTTTAAGTGATTTATTGAAGTGTATTTTCAAAGAATTA
>JAANSO010003574.1:0-11222 GCA_036507315.1 Lepidocyrtus fimetarius | reverse complement strand
AATAATTTTGTTATTCCCGCGAATACATAAAACATTTTTATCGCAAAAATGATCTTACGAATTTAACCTTTCCTAATTTAGTCAGTCAGTCAAAAAGAAGGAAAAAAGAAAGGAAAAGCTGAGTGAGTGAATATTTTCCAATTTGAATTTGATGCAACGATAAAACCGGAATGCTAGAGTTGACACATGAAAGGCTTTTAACCCTTTTTTAACTGGAAACAAGGCTGATTCTAGTTTCACTAGTTTTCAAGTATTATCAGGTTACCAGGGAAATACTTACGAAAAAACTACATGAGTTGCTATGAAGGAAATAGAATATCCAAATCTCACTTTTATCCTACATAGCAAGACTACTAAAAATTGAACGATTTAGGTGTAGGAAAGAAACCTTTCTGGGTGGATACCTCTTACAATATTACGGAGAAAAGTAAAAGAAATTTTGTGCATTGCGTCATTCATGAAGTGAGTAGATACGGACGGAACAAATTTCTTTTGAAGTTAACAAAATTAGGAAACAATTTGAATTCTGAGTTTGAGTTTTAAACAAAATAGCTACGATTTTGAGTTTTTATTAGCATAAAAAATTAATTAGAGCAAATTTTTGATCTGTAATTAAAAACAATATAATTTCATCTCAATTTTTATTTTGACATAGAAAAGAGCCTTAATATTAATTTCTTTCAACACCAAAGAAAACGTTCCGAATTTATGGGAATCGCATCCTTTATATCTTGAATAGATATAGATAAGAATATTTTTGTATTAATTTCATGTGCATATTACACGCTTAAGACGCTTTTAGAGGCTGCATATTTTTGTCTTAATTTTATTAACCTTCTGAAAATGTCGCTTTTGCAGTTTTGCCAAAAGATATCACAGTCATTGGATTATTTTCTCAGCTGCTGTTGTTATATAGAAAGTAATAAACCAAAAAAGGAAAATTAGTTTTGTTAAAAAGCAAGTTACGTTGCAATGTTGTTTCTGTAAAAAGAATCAAAAGCATTATGGAGAGTATCAACAAATTAGTTTCTGACTATTTTTTAGACAAGTAAATGAAATCTTTTACTGAAAGCTGAGCAACATTTATCTAGAAAATATTATATAAAGAAACAATATTCAATATTTTATTGGTGTGAAGGCAATTTTTGTTCTTTATCCATTTCTACTTTTCAGTCTGTTAAAGTAAATGCAGAAAACAAGAGTAAGGAAAAAAGAGAAAAAAGGAGAAATGACTGATAGGAAATTCTTTAAGAATGATTCCTACAACTATGAATTGAAATTAAGTGGATGAATATTTCCTGGAAAAGAATAGATTACGCAAGTGAAGAAATACCTCTTTTGATCGAGTTTGAAATGCTTGGAATTTAATTGAATCTGTGAATGCCATCTAAATGGAAAGAATTCCTTTGGACCAGAACCTGGGCAAATTCTTTGATAATCACAGTCTAGAAAGAAATATTTCATTAAATAGATGAGCAGGTTGTATTGCACCTACACAACACATTACAAACTAAAAGAGTAAAAGCGAAAAATAAGCAACAAGGTCAAACGGAAAGGAAAAATAAAAAATGCAATGCTGGGGTCATTGCGTTTTTTAAACGAGAAAATAAATTCTGTGTTATTTTTAGGAAAACAACATTTCATCAGCTTATTCTGAGGTATTCAACCGAAAAGATGAGCTACTTTTCAGTAAGGCTTTGTCGAGTTGCAAAAGAGAAGAAATCCAAAGGGATATATCTTCTTCAGGGAAATGTTTTACCATGGAACTAATTAATTAGATGAAATCAGAGATTTGTTTACTGAACTATTCAACTACAGAAAACTGTTTTTACTGAGAAAACGGAAGAGAAAGGGATGCAAGATTAAAACTAGAGCTGAACTTGGACAATCAAGAATGAAAAGTACAATACTCTGTTTGCTCTTGACTCCGGTAATAAGAAAAACCTTAACATGTTGTTATATAATGAATAGATCCAGATTTATTTGCCGCAAATCAATCCAACTTTAAAAATTACATATTACAAAAACTTAAAAAAATGTAGACACAAAACAAAGTACATGGTTTTATGAAATGAAATGGTCATTTTTCTCAATCTTAGCCAGTCTAACTGTACATCCTTCTATTTATTTAAAAAAAGTAGAAAGCCAATCAGTTATCCACTAACAAACTGCCAACGTGCCTTTGTTATTTGTGTTGTCAGACATAATTCCAATAATCATTAAGAAAATCCCCGTTGCTCTTTTCTACCAAGGAAAATATCATTTTTTAATGAATACCTGCAACAACCGCTAAAGTAAACATGATGACTAGGAAACTGCCTGGGGAACCTAGAAACATCTTTTTTATTAAAGTTAAAAGAAACTAATAAAAGTCGAGTGGAGTTGAAGTAAGTGTAGACATTTCTATTCCGTTAGGTACATCCTACCCCATAAGGGAACATAGGAAACTGGTAAAACTTTTTAATGAAATAGTAAAATTTCTTTCTCCTCTTTGCTTACGAAGCCAACTTTAAGGAAAACTCGTTGATGTAATAATTTTATGATGACGACGTTGGTTATGATGATGATATCGCTTTCTTTTATTTCTTCAGGTCACCGCGTAATAGAAACTTTAGATATGTCAGAATCCTCACTCCTACAGCCTATTTCATACTCTCCTACGCACTTTCTCGTTTTTGCTTTCAGCTTCCTCTGCTCTTTTCCAACAAAAACTCTAGTTTTGGCATGTACAGTGCATACTTGCATATCTTTGAAGAAGGAAGGAAAAAAGAAAATTTCTCAGTAAAAACCAACATAATTTCTGTGGAATATCATTTTTATCTCACTTTTTTCAGAAAAAGTTGAAAGGAAATGGAGAAGCAGTGGAGCCATTATCATTCTTTTAGACGACTTACATTCAAGAGAGCATAAGCCTAGAAGTCCCAGAGAAATCTCATAGATATTTAATGAGAATATTACAGGTCATTTTAGTGGGAGTTTTTTAGGCTCACTTTGAGGCAAATGGAAATTTAAAGTAAAATTTACGGCAGTCCTCTGACAGTAATTTTAAACTCAAATGTTTCCAATACAAAACGTTTTTGACATTATAAAACAAGTTTCTTGGCTACAACTGCGTTGTTCTGGTTTTGGAATATTAATTTGCAATCAAACGGCGCAAAAAATTGTTTTCTTCCTCTTCAGAGCAAAGTAAATCAGGTATTTCGCTTGCACTACACTTTTAATTATGGGTTTTGTCTTTGGTCAAACCTGGTGGCTTTCTATTATTAGTGAAAAGACAACTATCTAAAAATCATGTTAAAAATTGCAAATTTTCCTTATCGTAATTATTTGTTTAGCTCAATCTCAATTACTGTTTAGCTTGATGTATGGGATGCAGCCCTGAAGTAATTAGAAAACCATTTTCATTAATCAATCTTGTTTATAATTCATGATTAAGTTTTTAATTAATATTAATTATCGTGAATATTTCATTTGAGCGTTATGAAAATAGGATGTTCTTCCAATTA
Organism: Lepidocyrtus fimetarius; assembly: GCA_036507315.1. Classification (NCBI taxonomy): domain Eukaryota; kingdom Metazoa; phylum Arthropoda; class Collembola; order Entomobryomorpha; family Entomobryidae; genus Lepidocyrtus; species Lepidocyrtus fimetarius. The sequence continues at coordinate 7,716 of JAANSO010003574.1, read as the reverse complement.
TCTTGAATTCTCAACCGCAATATAAAATATATAAGGAGAGAAAAGTAAACTCTTATAACTGTGCTACTACCGAGATCAATATTCCTATTTTACTTCCCCTTTTCTAATAAAATTGCTTTCATTCCTATTCCTATTTGAATTCAAGTCATTTCGTATTGAGTTAAGGAAAATAAAAGTAACAAGATGTGAAGGAAATATTTGTTTCTTATTGCACTTTTCTGAACACTGTTAAAACACGCCTGCGAAACTTTTTCTTATTAAGAAGAAACGCTCCACTTCCTCAACCCTCCTTTCAATATTTCACATGAAATGGTAAACATGGTCTTTATATGAGAAGGAGTGAAAAGGCGGAAAACTTTCAACTTTTCTTTCTAGTATGCAATTTTTTGTGCTTGACAGTTTTCTTTTTTAGTCCCACGTTCACGTTTTTAAACATTTTTCTTGATAAGGCATTTCTTCTTGGGAGAGGTACTTCAAAAAAATTAAAATGGGAAAATACAAAATCAAGTTAAGGGGTTCTGTCAAGCGGTAACTTTTTCTATTACTGCCTTCTGTATAAAAAAATAAAAATGACTAAAATCAATATAATTTCATGGAACGTAACACAAAGGAAAAAAACTGGAAATGACTCCATATTAAGAGGGAAAGGAAAGTAGTAAAATTTTATGATATCTTTTCCATTTAATATGCATAAATTGCCTGAGTCTAATCTTTGATATTAATTTACCAAATGATATGGAACAATATATTTTACGGCGTAGTAAAGACTGCTCAACAAACTTAAATATTAACAATTTTTGTTGTATGAGATTTTTCTATTTTCCTAACCACCAGACAAAGCATTCTTCTTTTTATAATTCTCAACTTTGTCATTATTACGTAGAACACGAGACGTTAATTCTGCGAAGGAAAAGCTTCTGGCACGTCGTTCACAATCATCGTCCTTCAGAATTTTGCTTATTTCGTTAAAGGCAAACAAGGGAGAGTGAGTGAAGGAAAAAACTAAAGCTTCCATCCATTTCCAACTTCTTCAGAGAAGATGTTAGCATTATCATTTTTACCAGTCATAATAATGATGATAAGTAGTGGAAAGGAAGCCTGTTGGGGTCCACAAGCATTTTTCTCTTTTTAAACTTTACACTTCCTTTTCACGTTATCATCCCTGATGCAGTAACTCTGATGTTTCCTTTTATTCATATATTCATTATGACAGCGCGACTGTCATATCATATTCTCCACCGTCCTTGCCAGTCAAAGAATATCTCATTTCAGTATACGGAAGAAAAGACATTTTAATAAACTCAGCTCCCAAAACTCTCATTTTTTGTTCCCTATGCACTTTTTCGAAATAGAGAAAGCCTGTTAGAAAATAACGAGCCTTTTTGATGTGGTTGTTATCTATTTTTGCATCATCATACTTGTTTTTATTTTCTCTTTCGCATTCAAAATGGATCATACCAGAAAAACAAACCAGCAGCACTTTTTGGAAAATGTAAAACTATGAACTTTCTTTCTTGCTCTCCAGTGCAAGATGGTAGATAAATGGAAACAAAAATATAAAAATGAGAAAGAAAAAAGAAAGAACTGGAGTGGTGCGAATGGGAAGTTCACTCACCCTTGAGTAATATTCCATAACTCTTCATAAAAATTAGGAAAAGAATCCCGACATTTATTTAACGACACCTTTCCATCTAAAAATGACTTTGTTAACGCGGATTAGAAAAAAGAAAGAAGGGCACTTTACGCTTGGATATAACGACTGGAAATGAGCGGATAATCCTTTAAAAACAAGTTTTACTTTTTCGTGTGAGAATGTTTACTTGTTTGTTATTTATGAGAATGTGACCTTTGAAGTAAATTCCATTTTAATGTCAGTTTTTAAATGAAAATCTAAGATCGAATATTTTTAACTATGATGAGAAGAATATTGTTGAGTTGGTTATGCATATGAAATCTCCCCTTGCAACGCATAATATTTTGCACACTTTGAATATAAAGCAGTTTAAGACGGAGGACGGGAGCTTTCTCCTTCTTGCTCACGACTTTTACCGTTGAATAAAAACATGCGTAGAAAGGATTTTAAAGTGTAAAAAGCCTACCAAGGCAAACTCTGCATCTGATTTGAATATAAAATTTGTGGGAAGGTAAAAATGCTAGCTGAAAGGGAATTAGTTGAGAAAAAAGAAAGCTATTTATAGAAAACAAGATACTTTTCAAGAATAAAATGGCTTATCGGCAACTCGTTTACTTCCCCTGTCATGAGGATGACTTTAAATTAAACACAAAAATGGAAAACTGCAGCCTTTTATCAAACTCAAGGCGAACAAGACTACCAAATCGTAATTCTAGTACATACTTTCTAAAATGTCTCAAAGCAAATGCGTTTTTGTTAAACAGAATAGATATCGTATTATTTTACAAACATTGTTTTTATATTGTATCAATTTCTCTTAATTTATTTGTTCGCGATACCTTATTTTTTATAAGAGGAGAACGTGAATATATTTTTTAACGGAGTAGAATATGTATTAGAAAGGAAGAAATGCATTATATATATTAATGTAAAAGAAAGTATTGGAAGATGGCACCTTTCAACATTGCCATGACGATATAAGCAAGGTCGGGAGACACTTCCTTTCGCACCGACAACAGCCGACATCGGCTTCGTTCCCATAAAATAAATTATATAAACATATACAAAATCACACATAGGTAAATAAATTGTAATGATGTTTTTATGAATTATAATTTGGTGTTAACAGTGAGTTTGTTGTTAGCTTGACCACCCTCTTGAATGTTAATTTGCATGCCACGCTTAGCAGATAAACTTGATAGAACTAAAAAGAAAAGTAAAAACATAAGTGAGTAATGACATGAAGGATTTCTAAAAATAATCGTGCAGAAATTTTCAAACTAAACGTTAGATCTTATCTTTTAGCTTCGGTTTCCTTCTTGCATAGAAAGTAGCTTCGGTCAAGAAATTGTGACGAGATGAGGTCTCCTTGTTGTAGAAATTGATGTTTTTGAAATAAAAACTTATATTAACGTAACTATGGGTGAAAACTTTATTTCTGTTCATCGAGATAAAAATTTCTACTCTTGTTGAAAACAAAAGTTTGTCGAATCCAAAATCTTTCGTCAACTCTGTACAAATCTCCATTTTTCTTTTATTGTGAATCATTCTTGGCGCATTTATAAATTGTTCAGCAATTGTAATTTGTATTGTAAGGCAACTATAGTGAAACCTTATACCCATCTAAGTGCATCAGTAATCAAAATGCAAAAAAGGTAACACCGTCATATACCATCCAAATGTTTCCGTCGATGCTTTCTGTTTAGAGAAATGTTGAATCTTCTTTCTTCTCATGGTATTATATTATACCAGAAACAAAGATTCGAGGATAAATATACAGGCATTAAAAAGACCGAACTTTTCCTGTCTTCTATTTGCCATGGAAAGAGTCCCTGGAATGCAAAAAATATTTTGTAAAACCTCTAAAATCTGAAAGAAAATTAGAATAAAAGCATTTTTAAAGATAGTATAATTTATAAGAAAAAACAGAGCTCAAGTGTGTCAGTACCGAAGAGAATCGTAATAAAAAAGGAAACAATTTTGGCTAAAATATCAAAAGTTTTTTAAAATTCGTTAGACTTGATTGGAACTTTTTTATAATAAAAAATGGGAAAAGGAAATGGGAAATTCAATAACTAGTTTTAAAGAACATTTTCATAATTTTTACCTCATTTACAAACTAAATGACGTTTCTCTTGAAAGTTTGCCAACCAAGAGTTTTAAGTGTTTAAGGTTTTGAGTGTTAAATTAGAAATTAATGAAAAATTAGACAGGACATGGAATACCTACTGTTACTATAATTTAATTGCTCTCAAAGAGAAATCCACATCTTATTTTATGTAATTAATTTTTAAACAAAAATTATTTTAGTGATGTTGAAACTTAGTGCAATTGCTCCTTTTCCGTTTTTTAACTTTCGTTCCTTTTCATTTTCTTGATTTACGTTTTATTTCTCAAGAGAAGTGAACAAAAAATTTTGTAAATAAAATATTTGCCTTTTCAAGACTTTGATTGCAAAAGAATTAGTATTGAATGGAGATTGAAGAATCTATTTTTCGGTGAGAATTTTTGTTGACGAGACGTTGAAATAAAATAACCCAAATTAAAACACATTTCTTCATTCCCTATCACTGCTTTCATGTTCTTATCAAATAGTAATCGACAAATATAAATTTCTCGGTTTGTCTGTTATACATTGGGTTGGTTCAAATGTTGTAATTTGTAAACTCAATCATAACGTGAAATATATCAAAAATCTAAAGAATTCAAAGAAAGCCCTTCAAAAGCTGTAAAATGTTGTTTCTTCATTCTCAAAACAAACTGAAATTCAGGAAAGAAAGTTTTTATTTTGCTTTGAAAACCAAAAGTCTATTCAACACTTATTTTATACGTTGTATTGAATCTAGACATGCAATACTGAAATCTCATTTCACTCCCACCTTTCTGCCAATATTATATTTACTCTGTAATTTACGGTTTTAAATTAAAGATTGTCGTCCTATATTGTGTTTTACTTAACAATCGCGAATGAAAAAGTGGTTTACAATGGATGGAAACGAAGTTGAAAAGATAATTAATACATCAGTAGTAAAAATTATTGAGTCAAATCCACTCACAAGTTTATTACGCTCAAACCATTCCAGGTAATAGTCAGAGGGTGTTAAATAAAAAGAGAAATATAAAATCAGACTTTTTCTATTCAGGCGTAACAAAATATTCGTCATATTTTCTCTTTGCTTTCTAAACACACATATTCATTTTATGTTTGTGTTTTGCATTTCTCCATTTGGACTAGGAAAACATCATGCTGTGTTCAAGAAAAGAAGAAAATGTAATGCTTTTGTATACTTTTTTATATACCGGTAAATTACATCTTTACAAGAATTGCATTGTACTTTCAACAATTTTCTTATCGGCTTCATTTTTAATTTTTTTTAAATTTGTATGAAAATAAACACATAACGATCCAATGATTTCAGCTTTAAGAGATGGAGAAAAGAATCAGGGATACGTTTTGGAAGCTTTTGGCGAGATGACTATTTTTATCCTATTTTTCACTTTTTCTTCTTGTTCAATAAGATTAACTTTTATCTCTTGTTATTCTCAACTTCCTGATTCTGATCCTTCAGTTTCTTCGAAAGAAGAGGCGAGGTATACTGGAGGATAAATAATCGACTCTGCAAAAAAGAAGTTTTGCCCTGTATTTATGTTTAATCCTACTTTTTAAAGCAGTCAGCATTCGACTTTTAAAGAGTTTCAAAGCTCGTTCGATGTCAGTTCCTTCGTTTAAGACGGAAGGATATTAGCTAATGGGTGAAAAGGGTGGAAAGAAATAGAGAACGTATTCCCAGTCAATACTGCATTATAAAAAACAAGAATTTTTACTTTTCCTTTCCCACTTGTAAAGGTAGAGGGGGATGACAACAAAAAACTTTTTGAAAAAGCCGGTATTTTGGACAATGTTTTTCAATTTTTTATCAAAACTACAGTTGAATAAAGAAAATCCCACCGACCTTCTCAATAAAATATTACAACTTTCTAATAATCAGTTATCGGCGTTTGTAACTTTTTGTAAAATTACCTACTTTGTATTTACATTTTCTTGAACTCCTGCATTTTGTTATGATTTACCCGCAAAACAACTCAGCAATTTACTGCTTTACCTTTGGTGTTAATGTTTAAACTTACGATTAGTATAAAATGGAGAAAATAACAAAATTATAACGTTGTTGGTGGCGGCAATTGATGGAATACAAATAAAATTGAGCATTATTTTCCCTTCGTAGCGGCTTGGCAAATGATAAATAACTTTCATGAGTTTATTCAATAGATAAGCAAAACAAGAAAGAAAGGGAAATCAAGAAATTGACATCAGCTCATCAATTTTTTTAGGAAAGCCTACCTTCCTTTCCGAATTATACTTTCCAGAGACTCTAAAAAGGGAAAACTACCTATTTTAGTTTATTCAATGTAACGTATGCAGGCGTGGCATAATTCGATCTTACTGGCCAAACCTCGCTTCATCGGATCTCAAGAGGGGTCAGTCATTGCAGATTTTATCTTCCTTTCACTCTTCAATTTTAGAGTCGTCTGATGCAGTAATTCAATGTAAATTTATGCGGTTTTTTACTACAGATATCATCCTTCTGAGAAAATGGAAGAAAATGTTATTTTTCTGAAACAATTGCAAAATTTGAATACCTGAATAATCTGGAATACATTTCTGAACAAGGAAAAGCGTAAAAGTTACACTTCCTTTCCCATTCAATCTTGAAAATAAGTTTTGAAAGGAAGTTCAAGCTTGCATCGTAATTTTATAATCCTGCAATTTTCACTGCTCAAAACGTTTTCATATTTTAACACGGAAACAATCGAAAAATAAAAAATGGACTACAAGACACTATTATCTCCCTGCTCTACTTATTCTCTCAAGTTTACCTTGCAGTGGTTGTTGATGGCGATTGACGATGAGGAGGAAGAAAGATGAAAAATTAAACAAATGAGTGAAGTTTCAATCTTTGTGTTCATCAATGCATTATTTTTTTATTTTAATGTATGAAAACAAAAAGATTTAAAGGTCTAACCAAAATAGCTCAAAAGCATGCGGTTTTGTAAGAGAAATGACAAAAGTTTAAAAGATTTTTTTTTCATTTGGAAAGCGTTTATTTACGGTTTTCTGAGCATTTTAGTAGATGCAATGTAAAGGATGTGAAAAAATGCTAAAACACTGGACAACAAAATGTGGTTTTCATACGTTTTTAAAGTTTATTTCTGTAAATAAATATCAATTAATTTAGAGGTTAAAAATCATTATCGGAGATATTTAATTATATTTAGTTTATTTTGCATTCTGCTTTGCTTCTTTTCGATTAACGAATATAGGTTTTGCTAGTCGATTAAATGATAGATAAAAAGCTTTCTAAACCAGTTTTATGTAAGAAGTTGCTAAATTCTTTGGAGTAAAAGCAACTACTTCTTACATATTCAGTACATTAAAGTGTCGTAAATCAATTATTTAAATATTAGCTGAGAACCTAATACAGGTAGATAAAAGAAATTACTTTACTGTTTAAAATTTCAAAATTATGACATATTGAAGTTTAAATTGCATTTTTAGGGATAAACAATTACTAAAATCTACTCGAAAAAAGCATTTCTTCAGGAAATTCAAAGAATATTTCATTTTGTAACGAGGATAAGAAAAAAACGTTAAATGGAACACTTAATTTAAACTATTCTTCCTAATTTTGTACTTGCCCTTAAATTAAACTCAAGTTCATTTGTTATTTTCACACTTTCTCCGTTCACTGTCCAATTTCCCCTTTCCCAGTTAAAAACTATTGTGAATACGAAGAGAATCAAAGGATCTCCGATTTCCACTTACTTTGCAGCAACTGAGCTCCCAAATTGAACTTTGCATCCTCTTTTACGTCTATTTTGAAACAGAAGAGAAATTGAAACGATGTCGTATCATAGCTTATGCTATGAACTCCGAAACACTTTGTGTCCATATATCACACAAGGTGTGCCTACGATTGCATAGTAGGACCTCCACCGTTCCTTTTATTTATTAAAGGAATGGAAGAAGGAGAAGTATACAGACGGGATGTGATCTGTATCTTTGCTTTATTTAAAATCTCCAA
>JAANSO010003573.1:0-11226 GCA_036507315.1 Lepidocyrtus fimetarius | reverse complement strand
ATTTATTTTGAATACTAAGCTTTTAGCTTTAATGTATTTTTTTAAGAAGCAGAGAAGTAGATTCTTGATAATTCTTCTTCATTTATCCATTTTTATTTATTAAAAGTTCCAAATTACATTTTTATAAATTTTCAATTGTGATAACAGATCTTCAAAGACTGGAAGTAAAAGAATTGGAAAACCGGACGATCCCATTGACTGATGTGACAGGTTATTTAGCGTTTCTTAAAATGCAAAAACTGTGTGCTTTGGATATTGGACCTACCTTGGTAAGCCATTGTTATAAATTGATGCTACGACCTTGAACTTCATATTAACAAAACTTTTAACAAAAATCAATGTTAAAATAGATGAGGAAGGACTGCCTGAAAAAGCTAGCCAAACGTTTTCCTAACAACATGACGATGCACTTGAATAACTGCAAATCAAAAGGAAAATATAAGGAATACGTAACAATCCAAAATGGATGCGGCTATTCGTCTACATCACCAATATCCGGTTGTTCAATCCAATAAAAAAGTCACCAAACTATGATGATTTGTTAATAGATAAAAATGCATTGTAATTTATGAATGTGAATGAGTGTGAGCACATTTGCATATTATCTGATTCAAATCACGAAATATTTGAGCAATCTTTAATTTGCTAATCTCATGCAGGTAAAACATGTTGACCTTTGAGTTTTGTTAATAGACAAGAATGCATTGCAATTTATCAATGTGAATGAGTGTAAGCACATTTGCATATTATCTTGTTCAAATTACGAAATATTTGAGCAATCTTTAATATGCTAATCACATGCAGCTAAACATGTTGACCTTTGAGTTACTTTTATTTTAGTTATGACCTATCAAAATACCATTTTTATCTAAAACCTTTTGTTTATTTGTTGATTATTATAAAACAATGCATTTTTTGAACCAGCTTTTGTATCTTCAGATAAATCTGGACAGTAAATAATTCTGATTCTATTATATTCACCCAGACTTTAATTGATGCACAAGCGGTTTTGTATACGTTGTGTATATCATGATATAATTTAATTAAATCCTAATCAATATCTGAAACTATGCTAATCCTGACCATACCTACTAATTGATGTAAAGGTAAAAGAGTCTTTACAGGAAAAGTTTTTTAAACTAAAGCAGCTTAAACGCAGATTACGCAAGCATTTATAGTTACAAATTTCTAAATTTATCCATGCAACGGCAGCCTCGTTTTGTGAAACGTGATAGACCCAATATCGTTTATGAGTCGCTTTAATTCACTTTTTATTCCCTAAACTAAAATGTGTTAAGATAGTCTACCAAGTCTATAAGTTCTAGACTTCCTTATCTCACAACAACAAATGAGGTCAAACGTTTAGTACTTGACCATTAAGGAAACTGGCTTGGGTTTTTTAATTACAAAAAAGCCACAACAATCATTTTGACATGTCTCATAGTCTCACCACCACACCATTGTGTCAATCGTTATTCTTTAAAAATTGTAAGTTATTGCAATTACAACTGACCCCCTGAACTTTTGCCATTTTTGTTTTTCATATATACGAATAAGTTTAGCAAAGCTGATATGTGAAAGGTAATAGTCGGTGCTCCCCTCGCGTCGCCTTCTTACGTAAGTGATTTTCTTCGAAACTCTTTTTATTTAGCTGTTATTCCAACTTTTAAATTAATTTTTGAAGGGAAAGGGTATAAAAACTTTCAATAAAAAGGGTATTTCATTTCTTTCAATTAAATTAATTCCAAGAGAAAGCAATTACATTACAGTTTAGAAATGAAAGAATAAAAACATGTCTGTGGGCGTTTGATTCAATGTTAGTGAGACAAAAAATAACAAAAAGGCGAAAGATACTTTTCCTTGGCTATGAAAGATAAAGCTATTCAAAGCTAAAATGTGAAAGGTAGTAGTCGGTGCTCACCTCGCGTCGCCTTCTTACGTAAGTGATTTTCTTCGAAGCTCCTTTTATTTAGCTGTTATTCCAACTTTTAAATTAATTTTTGAAGGGAAAGGGTATAAAAACTTTTTTACTTACTTACACGGGCATTTCATTTCATCTTGGAATTAAACTAATTCCAAGAGAAAGCAATTACATTACAGTTTAGAAATGAAAGAATAAAAACAAGTCTGTGGGCGTTTGATTCAATGTTAGTGAGACAAAAAATAACAAAAAGGCGAAAGATACTTTTCCTTGGCTATGAAAGATAAAGCTATTCAATTTTATCTTTCACAAGTTTTCCTTTTCCTACTTTGTAGTATTTTTTGATGAGCAAAGTAGATAAAACGAAACTTTTATTTTTAAGAGTATGCAATTTCATTGAAAATGCAAAAATATACCAACAACGGTAAACTTAAAATTGTGATATAATAGACATGTAGTTATTAAAAAGGCCTTCATTTTATTAACGTTTCCCTGCTCGTGTATTTCTTCAGCTAGAATAATCTTATATCCTTCCTTTTAAGAAATATTTAGAAATGTAAAAGTTTTCGGAACGTCCATATTTTAACACTTATTATATTTTCAGGTCTAGTACAAACAACTTTTTTGTACTTTCATGTTGTTAGATTTGAACTTTTTTACAAGAAAGCGAGAGAAAACTGGATTTTAAATGATATGAAATCGGCAAACAACATAAATTAAATGAAAAACAGCGCGTTAAAAAACAGTGCACACTAAAATGTACTTATTCCAAAAAATTTTAAGTCTAATTTTAATATGTCCTGACCTGAACTTAAAAAATTGAATTCTATACGTATATACTTATGATCTTTTTATTATAGAATTGATCCTATTATGATGAGCTTTTCAAATATACGATTATGTACTTACAAATTTTGGTGTTCTACAATGCTTACGATAGTTTTCATATTACTTACACCAAAAGAAAATGTTCACAATGGAGATGGTCCACATGAATGGGGAAACACAGAAAAGCATTCCATGTTCTTAGCTGCTGCCGCCTCTCATATTATGTACTTACAAATTTTGGTGTTCTAAAATGCTTACGATAGTTTTCATATTACTTACACCAAAAGAAAATGTTCACAATGGAGATGGTCCACATGAATGGGGAAAAGTTACCTAATTTTATGAATATCATAATAATACGAGAAACACAGAAAAGCATTCCATGTTCTTAGCTGCTGCCGCTTCTCATAAGGCCGGAGAGAAAGTACGAAAACTTTTTATAGAGGACATAAAGAAGTTGTTTGACATACAATCAAATATTTTACAATACCTACGGATATAAAAGTGTAGAAGTTGACGAAGCATTTGAAGATGCAAGGATTGCGGCAGACGTAATTTACCTTTTTCCAAGGATATTCCAAGCTAGGATTCAAAATGTTAATGAGCAAATTACAGAAGCACTTCGGAAAGGAGAGTTGGAAAGGGAACAAGAGTTTGTGACAGCTGATGGAGTGTGAGCAATCAATTAATATTTAAACTTTGTTAGACTATCCATCACCAAAGTATATGATTTTTTATGGCTGGTTGGTTATTTTAATCGAATGTTTCATTGATGTGGCCAGTCGTGTTTATTTTGTAGACAGAGGGCTCGTACTTCTAGGTTTAATGAGCGGACGGGGAATTATTCGCTTTTCCGAATGACGCCAATTTTTAAACACGGGTTCTTTGGAATATGGAAAATTATGTGACGCACGTCATTCTATAATTGGGCTGTAAAACGTATTTTTATTGTCAATTGTGCATACATGTTACTCAATACTAGGCATTTCCTATGATAATTAACTTGTATTTTCTACTATATCTTGGATCGCCTTACAACCCAGCATTTTCAAATTTTGTGTGTAGACACAAACACGAATAAAATTGTCAATGAATTCTACCTTTTATCAAGTAAATATTGCAATAATGAAAAATGCCAACATGAACTCGTACATTATTGAACTTGAACTTAAGCCAATTGTGTCACTTTTCAATGATAAATCCGACATATGGCGAGTTTCCGAAATTTGGTTTTAACTAGACATTCGTTTACTTTCCTTGTCAATTTTCTTTGCTTGTTATCGAGACAGTTGAAAGACGTATTGGCTCAGCATTAAACTGATACAATCATCAAAGAAGGACATGAACAAGCAATTATATTAAACAAAAATCAATTTTTATTTCTTAGAACTAGTATTCCAACAAATTCTCAAGGCCAGAAAAAAGTACGAGAGCCAATCAAACCGAATGTCCCTCATCTTGATATGATGCACTTGAGAGGACTTCAAAAGAGAATTTTCCTATTACTTTCCTGATCAGCAATAATAACATTATAAAAATTTATTGTAAAATTGAAGCAAAATAAAAGGCAATAGTCATATAAGCATAAGTGTAACACGTGCGCTTTATTGTATGCTTACACGTATGACGTATATGCAAACGAAAAAGGAACTGAACGTTCAAAGAAACCAATTAAACAAGTTCCGCTTTATTTACACTTACACAAATTATTGGAGCACTACTGCACTTATTTTCACTTGGAAAATAATAAAAACATTATTACTACATAAGAGCAATCTCTCTAAACGGGTCATACTACTATAAATTGAATGACATCAGAAAACTATAGTATTCTAGCAGGTGTCGTGCTTATTATTCCACATGCATCAGTCGTTTACTATTAAGAGTTCAAATCCAGAAATCAATCAACTTTTCCCATGCACTTGACATTGAAATTGGATGACCATGATGCGTAATAAATTTTGAAGGTTACTGTAAAAGAAAGCTACCATGCTCGTATTTTTGACAAAGCATTTATCTTATAGAAATAGCGCAAATCTAAAAATTCCAAGAAACACGGAATCGTCTGTTTAAGCGTTCCTCCTTATTCATGTTTCCGCTTTTTGTAAGAAATTAATGGTAGGCTTTTAATTAGCTCCATAATGAGAAACGCGAAAAATAACCCAACGGTAAGTAGCGGCTTGTTATTTACTTTTAGAATAAAATTTACACCCGTGGTCTACAAAATCAATTTTTAGTGTTATCTACGTTTGCGTGAAAATGAGACATTTTCCTAAATGCAGGTAATCAATTGATATATATTTGAGCTATTAACAAATCTACTTTACCTAAAGATTGGATAGTATGTACAAATATATCTGATACGATATTACATTATACTACTTTACGGATGGTTTGCGACATGCATGAGAATGTTACAGCATAATTTTTGCACTTTTAAAATTGCAAATTGATTTTCATATCACCAGTTTGTGCCAGTTGTATACATCAACAATCTGCTATCATTATATGCAAGTATTGAAGAAAAAAACTGTCAAAAGAGCAACCTCAATGAAGAGTCAACCTCTGACTCTGTCTGCAAATTTTCTGAACTGAACCATCTACTTCCTTGTATTTTAAATGTTGCGTAGATTTGTTTAGTTCTAAAAATAGAAAAGAAGAGGGCAAAGGAATAAGAGCAATAAAATTGAATGTTTATAAAATTAACTCGCAAACGTGTGTACATCTCATATTTGTCTCCCACTCCTCTGACTATCGATTCCAAAATATCTTAACCATACCCAATCTGTTTGCTTATCAATTTCGCTAATTCTTTCAATTTACAGATTTAAACTCAATACTACTCAAACAATTTAAAAATATGATTCGACTGTCGACTGTTTTTACCTTAGAGATCGTTTGGGCGTTTTCCATGAAAGACCTATTGCAGAAAGCATAGAAAAATACATCACATCATATGAGAAAGTATACATTTGAATCGTAACGTAATTAAAGTGTTAAAATATCGTATGTCGAAGGCCAGTACAGTGGAATCTGCAAACTTGTCTAGTACATCTTGTGTTTGTTAAATTCACAAATTCCAAATTTTGCACAGTAAAAATATTACGTGTTTACAAAACATTATATTGACCTCAAAGGAGATGACTCCTGAGTTTTTTTTTGGAGAATGCTTTTCAAAAATATTAAAGCAAGGAACATGTGTGTAATTGGATTCCGATGAGTTCTATCTTGTACAAAATATGAGCAAAGGTAAAAATGCTTCTTCATTTTAGTAGCTTTTACCAAATTGACCAAATGCCATTTCATCTTTGGCATATCAAATAACAGGGATACGTAAAAATGACTGACTTGCTGAAGAAATGAAGTAAACTCTGTTTTGTTGTAAGCTATTGGTCAAACTTTTAATTTCAACCATAAATTTTAAAATGTGCAAATATTTATTAAATGCTGCTTGAAATCGTTTTGATATCTTGTGAAAAAAGAAAGAACATGTAAAATTCATAAAGGTTCAGTGAAGTTTGCATTGTTAAACTCCTTTAACGACAATGACGGAAAGCAGATTGCAAATAAATCAGCTTTAGAACCTGAGTGAAAGTTTAAAGCAATTTAAATGCATAATTATATAATATTTGAAGTTTATTTTAAATATCGCTGTAAGTGAAAGTGAAGTTGCTAAATAATATCTGCATAATACCAGTGGAATCCCTTGAACCCTATAATTTTCTCATCTTTTTGATCGACCGTTATTACGTTTACCGAAACCACTTTGCATGGTTATGATCCAAATGTACATCTAGTAATATCCTGACCTTCATATTGCCACTTATTTCACTCACTCACAAACAGAATACATTCTGATATGATTTTAACGCGTCCTGAGTCATGATGTACGTATGGCAATACGTCTTACAAATGGCAGAAATACGTAAAGTGCATGTATCCTTTACAACATGATAAAGTGAAAGTGTTGCTGGATTTAACAAAAACGTGATTATAAAAGCCTGAAAGAAAGCCCAATATAGCTTCTTGTTTTGAAAATGAACAATTACATAGTAGTAAGTAATGATTTTACAAGCTAATTTAAAAACAGTTAATTATTGTGCTTACATAATAATACTTACGCATACTTTTATAAACACCATGAACTATTTGTATAATAATAGCAAAACTACTCTGCTTGATCAAATCTATGTTATAAACGGAAAATATAATTAAAAGTTTATATAAATTGATTACCAAATAGCGTTACCTATGATTATATGGCATAACTAGAGACTAAATCTTTTAACTATAATTTTCTAATTGTAAATTTTCGTCCACTTAATTAACTTTTCTTTTGCCTTCAAATGAAAAAGTTGATCTATTATTATAAAGATATCCTTGAAACAAATGTTCACGGAGTACGTTTGAACTTTCTCGTTTCTTTTAGAAATTATTCTGATGTTATAACAGAACAAAAGAAATTCTACTTTAGAATGCCAGGCTAGAAATGATTTTATTTACTAAATGTATAATCACAAATGAGAAATGAATGTGTACAATAAATGAAATGAGGATATATGTTGAATGGTCACTATAAAACTTTTACTTCTACCAGCAGAGTGAAATTCATAAGGAAAGAAAGTTGTAATTTTTCTGGCAGCGTTACATACGTCTATCTTGAGAACTCTCACAATTTTAATGCATACTGAAAATTAATTTTCTTGGCGGTATGTGACAAAACTTTACAGCATAGTTTCTGCACGACTTTTTATAGTGAAGTAGAAAATCTAAAACGAGTTTTTTGTAACTGAAAACGTAGCAGCATTCAAGACCTTACACAAACTTTTGTTCCCAAATTTTTATATAGATCATTTTTGGTTGTGCATGCAACTGGTTACTTCTCCGCTGTAATCTTTCATTGAATTTATTTGCTGCTATACAATTCAACCTTAGTGCAGCCGAGTAAGTCAATGTCATTCTTACAACAAATGTCTTGATAATATGTTACTACACTTGGGAATGGAGTGGATGTCAGATTTTTAATATGGAATTTACCTTCCGAAAGTCTTACTGCCTATAATTCATAAAATACAGATATCTGAGCTTAAAGTTCAGATATCTGTAACTGTAACGCACCAAATAAATGGATTTTAATAGGTGTCAAACTTAAATAGTTATCCTTTACACGCTGCACACCATAAATCAATAAATCTAACTCTTCCAATCATTATTTGAATTTAGGAAAAGCAATTAAAACAAACCCAATGATAAGTTTTCAACTCATTATTGAAGTTAACCAAACACCCAAAATTATTGGTGAAGATTGATCATTAGGTGAGCATGCATGTCGAAGGTTAAACAAAACCTGACGGTTTCCATTCATGTTTTAGTTTCCGACTTTTTCTAAACAAGTCGTGCATCTTTCACTGTCATCTGAAAATAAACTCCCAAGTCAGTGCACCGTTTTTATTTTGAAATGACATCTCAATGCTGTTGTATAGTCTCGGATGCCAAAGAAAACCAAAGTGCCGTGACGCTCTGTCTCTGTCTGGTCTCTCAGCTTTAGTATTTGCGTGTACGGGTGCATATAAAAAAAGCTTCGAGTTATGTTGGCTATAGAATATGAATGTGATTTAGACATTATTGAAAAGACCATTTCTCGTGCTAATAAAGTTGGCCTAGGTGAGCTACGTTTTTCTGAAATCAAAGTCACAAGTTGCATATTGAATTTAGACTTTTGGTTGCACGTGGAACCTGAGTTTAGGTAGGTTATTGTGACTTTTGGCATTTGTTTCTTAATGATTTAATAATTGTTTCATTAAACCAAAAATATACATAGGTATATCCTTTGTTCTTAAATTAGCTCACAATTCATTTTCTTAGTAATGGATAATTCGTTTAGTTTTTGTTCAGAATTTGTAGTCGACCGCGTTTACCTGCACATTAAAATATTAGAAAAGATGAATTTTCCAACCAGTAGTAATACTTGGAGAATTGTTCTGAAAATGCTTAATGATAGTGAGTGGAGCAGCCGCCACTGAATTAAATATAAGATGTTAAAAGCATTCTAGCATTCTAGTCTTTTGTTGCCTGGTCCCCAAATCTTTGTTCTTTTCTATTTCTGGGATCCATCTCGCATTTTCTATACAGACGAGTCTCGAATATGCGACAATACCTTTATACAATATTTATTTAATAAACAGAAGTACATTTAAGTACCTGTTGTAATAACCTATATTTTTGAAGCGACGTTATGCATAATTAGTAACAAAGCAAGATTAGTTAGGATAGATGGATAGAATTAATTATTTTAGTTACTAAAATAGAAGATCTTTCTCTTGAAAACCATGTAGTTTAGAATTCTGGGACAGGAATGACCTTCGTAGAAACCTTGGTGTTTACAAACTCACTTTCAGGTTTGAAACGGTGTTATAAGTTAAGTTGGTGCAACAATAGTACAAATTTTTAGTTTGGTATTTAGTTATCCAATTTTGCTAATCTACATTGCGTTACCTAAACTTGCATGTATCTCAGGTTTTAAATTTATAAAATGAAAGTTTATTAGTATTATCTATCTTCTATTCAATTTTTAATGCAATCGTTTATCATGTATCACAGTAGATTGCTTTCATTAATAATTTGATTGGATTAGTGAATATTTACAAATGTGGCCTTGCTTTAGTATTAATCCAGTTAGCACAAGCCGACTGCAATCATTAATAGCTGTCGTTTTTGCGCTATACTAATTTTAGGAGCAGTAAACAGAAGCATTCGGTTACGTTTTATATCACTTTTTATTACGCAAGTCTGGCATTACGTACTGAATTGGCATTAAATGAAATAAAATAAAAATGACGAAAAAGGCAGTCTATCCAAAAATAATATTAAACTACACGAATGAATAACAATTGGAACATCAACTTTAAGGTGTTTTTGTTTGTTTGTTTGTTATTTTATTGTTAGTTGTGAGACGAGCAAGAGTTGTTGTTACTTTCAAAAAATAAGTTGACAAGTCAAAAATTGAAGAAATAAAATTTAATAATTGATAGAGAATTGTTGAAGAAATAGAATTTGAATTATATAATTTACTATGTATGGTTTCTTGGTTGGCTGTTGCTGCATTACGCGTCGAAGTATTTGTGCAGTGCCTAAAGGAACTACCACTCGACGTAATTTTTGTAAACTGAAAGTCTGCTATTTTTGTACTCGTTAAGTTCAACCTTGCCGTATCAGTATGATACTACAACAATTTAAATTTAAGCCCTAGTCCATGAAATAAGTTTTTCCAGTTTATGAGACTAAATTTTATATGTATTCAATATTTACTGCAGTTTATGTAGTTTGTACTCTGATATTGTTATTAGAAGTATGCTTCATGTGCAGTGATAAACTGCCAGACAGCCTGACGGCTGAATGGAACATGTTACTGTCAACTGGGATTTTTAATGACAACTATTACGCATATCCATAACTTATAATAATTAAATTGGGTAATAATTTTTATTCATCTTTCTAGAATCTTGCTAGGTTTATAATGAATAGTTCTCTTCTGAAAATTTTGATAAAAAATGACAATAGCTTAGGCTAAAAGTTTTTAACAAAATCTTTAGTCAAGAAGACAGATTAGTGGGTCATTTTAACCACAAGTTTCCTACTATTTCTAAATTAAGCAATCTGACTTCAACCAGCTACTAAAAAGACTTTAACTGCGAAATATATGAGCGACCGGGATTCTTAGTAACATTGTACTATTAGCAATATCCTGTGAAATTTTTTATCTTGTTTGTGTGTTTTGTTTACATGGTTGGCTATGTTCTTTATGCATAAAGCTACAGTGGGAGTTTTAGTTAGAGATTGAGTTGTGAGTCAGTGATCTGGGATTGCAAATTCATCATCATTGCAAACAGATTTGTAAAAAAATATATACATAACATACATATTGCTTATTTCTTTGATTTTGATGTCTAAACTGCAGTTGAATTTACTATAGAAAGTTGAATCACTCTAAACATGTGCCACAATTTTTCAGTTTTTTATAATGTAAATATTTCGAAAGTCTGACTATATCTAGAAAAAGCCAGTAAAAACCAGAATCGAAATGTAGCCCAATGCAGCGAAATAAAAGCGCTACGGCGCACGGATTAACTTAATACAAAAAGGCAAGTGACAGGAACAATGTGAGATGTAAGATGCAAAAATGAATAAAATGAGATTCATTTACTAGTTATATAGTAGTATCATCGTTCATTCGTCGATTGTGTGATCCTAGTAAGAGTTTATTCCGAAGGTTCAAAAGCCTTGTTCGACCCAAAATACGTATTTCTTGCCGCCTACAAGTACCGCATTAAAAACGTAAGCAAAATATATTTAAAATGGAAAATCATGTTTTTATTTGTTACAATTATTTAAGTAAAACATCCAAACGTTTTAATTACGTAAAAAGAAACACGATCAGTGTCAAACGCGCACCATGCATTATAAAACTTTGTGATTAA
>JAANSO010003572.1:0-11226 GCA_036507315.1 Lepidocyrtus fimetarius | reverse complement strand
CTCTAATTTGCATTTCTCTTATTCGTATTCTCATCCATTGTATTATCTTACAACGGTTCTCATATATCTGGGGCTCCCGTTAGGTTAGGAAGAAATATAAAAATGCAAACGACTCTTTTAAAAGAAACTTCCAGCTCACTTTTAAACATTAATCAAGTTTGGCTTCCTTAACTGCAGCTTGTTAAAAATTAGTTAAAAAAGAGAGAAAAAAGAAATGTTTTGATTTTTCTTTCCAAAGATCCCATTCCTTTTGTGGTCCTTTTCATTTTCTTGAAGAATTAAAGCTGATTTGCGCTAGTTCATCTTCTTTAACAAGTTTTAATTAAAGGTCCATCCATCCATCAACGAAAATTTGGATTGTTCCAAATAAATCCTGGATGGATGAAGAGAGTTCCGAACGTGCAAGTCTTAACGAATGGAATAAAATTCTTTGAAAGTGGTTTACAAAAATGTTGGAAATTTATCGTAGTCAAAATCCGCACATAAAAATCCAAATGGCTTTGAATTGTGTTTTTGTTCAAAGTTGGGGTGGATGAAGATACATTTTCAAAGTTGAATGCAATCCAATTCAATGTTTGTTTTGATTGCGCCCAACTCGTCACAGTTGGCCAGGTTAATTTAGGACTTGGAGGAAATGCAGAGATTGTTTGATTTATTTGCGCTATTTTTAGTACTTTTATTGCATTTGCGTAGTATTTGCTATCACCCTTGACCATGAAAACTAATCATTACATATTTATCTAATTATCTATCTATCTATTCTCTCTGTATATAATGTAGTTTTGCTTTGTCTTTTCCTTTTCTTAGAACATGGAAGGGAATCCGAGCAATTTCAAAAGACCTTTTCTTGCAAGACTTCCCTTCCCTTGCCTTTCTGTACTTTTCCATCGCTTGCTCAAAACCGGTTATAACCGGCGAGAAATTGCTTAAAAAGCATAAGAATTGACAGAAAGTCAGGTTGAGCAAGTTCTGCCACAAACAACTCAGCCTGGGTTTCTCTCGATTCTTATGCTTTTTAAGCAATTTCTCGCCGGTCATAACCAGTTTTAGTCTTTTCCCTTGACAAAGGGGAAAATGTAAAATAGCAAAATAGGGTCGAATGATAAGGTTGACTGAGAATTTAACTGAAACAAAGCTTTGAAACTATTTTTCCTAAAACAATTTTAAAACACATTTTTCTACAACTTTAAAGTTAATTTTAATTGTTTTGTTAGTTGATTCGATTTGCTTTGATTGGAGATTTACAACTGTGGGAAAATATATGAAATTGTGTCATTCGGGTCAAATGGCTTGGATAAACGTTGAAGGAAATGAATTTAATAAATAATGCAGTGCATCAGCTCCAGTGGTAACATAAATGATCAGTTAAATGCGAAGGTAAAGAACGTAAACTGTAAATAAAACATAATTCAGCAGGGGCAAGCTGAGATTGTTATGCTTTAGAAGAAGATTTGATTATTATTTCCAGGATTTGCAAATACGCTGTAAATAAGCTGTACTGTACAATGTAATTAATTAAACATGGCAAATGAAAATGTATTTATAATATTAGACATTTAAAAAACTAGAATAAATGATTTTCTATTGATTTTTACAAATATTATTTGCTAAGGTTTAAATCTTTACCTATTTAGACAAAGAAAGCAATAAAATATCGATAAACCTGCAAACAGCAAAGTTTTGAAAGTGAACGGGCGTCATTTTCTCAATAAAATTTATCTCGCCAAACTTGACCTTGATGACGGGAAAGGATTTCAACGTTCTTTGCAACCTTCTCACCTTTCTAATTGGCCAAACCCAAGTTTTATTTCTCCCCTTTGCCGTTTGAATGTTTTTCAACGTCTGGCATGAGCTTTCATGGACCTTTCCACAGAATCCGTAGAAGAGGTTTAGCATGATAATCAGCTCAACTATGCCAACCCCCACCGTAAATTTGAAGATGAGGATGGTTTGAGCATTTGTTTCGTCCCATGTTTGTATCCGTGTCATCAATTAAATGATTTATGAGTAGATCATGGTGTAATTAAATTCATGCAAAAATGCTTATTTTATTATCCAACATTATTTGTTTTTGCAATCATTCATGACCTGCAAACCTGCTCAATTATAGCAATCATGATTTGGAATTTTATTTTAAAGATAAAAATGTAGGATTGGAATATTAGCTGCAGCTTGCAGGGCACTGGAATATGGTGCAGTTGATATATTGTATCCGGTCTCGTTGCTTTAAAAACATTTTAATGAGCATGCATTAATCATAATAAAATATTAAAATAGACACGGTTTCATTTAAAAGTAAATTCAAAGCTTTATTTTTTCTGCTTACATAACCCAATCTTTGATTTTATCATTGACAGAAATGTTTTGACATTTACAAATAAATCAGTTTTTAACCAGGATTTATGAATTATGCATGGGATGCAATCAATCATACACAATTTTCAACAAAATGAATGACCTTTGCCAGAACTTGATGCCAAATTTAAATAATAATTGACCAAAGTGAAAAATTAAAGCAGTTTATGAGTTAATCAATCTCATTAAGGCTAATTTATGTCACAATTTTCATATAAAATGGCAAACTTGTAAATTCACTCTACTCACAAGCTTAAAAGATTTCGTTTAGCTATTCCAAAAACTTTAAAACATGGCATCTCAGCTTGCCCCTTTGGTAACTTTCGTGCTTTTAACATTTTGTTACAAAGGCAGCTGCAATTCAACATTATCAAATTCTACTCCAGATCCAAATGAAGCTGTTTTTTCTAATAGAAGCCGAACGGATATTCCGGTAAGTAAAAAAAATAATTGAAACAACCGCCAGGAATTAAAACTTTTTTCTTTTAAAGGTCCAAAGAATTGTTGGAGGCGATGAAGCGAAGGGAAACGAGTTTCCGTGGAGGTAAGAAATAAAAATGAGATCTTTTGGATAAACTCTAACTTGATTTTTGAACAGATGTTACATAACCTTCGGAGGACACTTATGTGGCTGTTCCTTAATTGCAGAAAGATGGGTTTTAACAGCGGTAAATATTTTTCCTTAATTCAGAGACCAACCTATTTTTTTAAATAATGTTTAAATCCGGATGTAGGCTCACTGTACATTAAATTGGCCAGCGGCATGGGTAACTGTTCATTTGGGAAGACATTTTAGAAACGGAAGAAATTGGAATGAGCAAAGAATTAGAGCTCAATATGTTATTAACCATCCAAACTATACAAATGTCATGCCAGTTCAGAACGGTAATAAACTTAATTGTACCTTAAAGTATTTGAAAAATATTTGACTTGCCAGCCAATTCTGCTATTTGTGCATCCTGTAAACAATAATGTTTATCTTTTCCCGAAATAGTTTCAAAAAAATTAACTACCTTCCATTCAATTACTTTTACATGCGGATGATCACCTTTCATTTGTACAATTTTGGAAACTAGCCTTCGAATAATTACAGGATATGTCAGAGAAACCAAATCAACCCCTTTGAAGTTATGCACAATCAAAAGGGAATTTGTTAGTTCTCCAAACTTGGATAAATTCACGAAAGTAATTGAATCATGGTTCCATCCATAAACTGTACAAATTGTTGAAGTATTCCCGTACGGTAGGAGTGATCGGTGGTTTTAGTTTATCCGTTGCAGTTGTACAGTGAAAATACTTAATTGTTAAAATGGACAAAATTAAACAAAAGTTTACACAATCGTGTGCCATATTTAGTTTTAGAAATGGTTTGTTACATAGGTAAACCAGAATTTTTAAGAAACAAATCGTAATTGCTAAATATCTATAGAAATTTTGTCATTATTGGAACCTGTTTTCGGATGATTACGAGAAAAACAAGCAAAACTATGTCCTATGTCCTGTCCTTTTATCATATGCTTTTTATAATCCACTGAAAAAATATAATTTGAGTAAAAAGTAAATAAAACGGTCTAGCAATTTCTTAATCCAAAGGGTGAAAGCTAATGTTAGAAAAAAAGCGCTTTCTTGAAGAAGTTTCTTGCTTATTGCTTTATAAACTAAAAAGCAGCTTGATTGGTTATTTGCCTTTTGGAAAGCCATGCTTAAATATATGAATCAATATTGTAAAAGTGTACATGATGCACGTTCCCGGATCCATTAAATTAGCAAAATGTTGGCCAATTTTGGTATGCAAAAAGCAATAAAGCATTTTGCTGCAGGATTTCCCGTAGTATTAAAGGGTTGAATAGGTAAAAGTAATTAAAATGAAATTTATTAACAAAACTTTTCCACCGGCATGTTCCATTTTAAGTTTTTTATAGTTTTTCAAAGACGTTCGTGTACTGAATGAAACCCATAAAAAGTAGGCTTTAAGCACAATGATAAAAATAAAAAGGGTGTTTAAATATCAAAATTATACTCAAATTGGAAAGAATTATCAAAGCGGAAAAGTAGAATAAGTTTTAATTTACTGTTGGCATTTGCCAAACACTTGAAATTTATGCACAATAATCACACATGATATCTCTTCCCATGAAGAGATTATCCGTCAGCTACGGATTATTTAAAAAACGGCGGTCCTGGGGAGAAATGGTATGTTTTGGAAGCAGTCAGAGCAAGTGAAGCAAAGGAAGATATGCAAATCCTTCAAGGCGATGGGGATGAAACATTTGACCCTGCAGTGCCACTGCCAGTGGGTAACGGAGATCAATGGGAAGATGAATTTGTTCTTGACAAATTGAAGGAGTTCTACTTCACTGGGCGCTTTACTAAAAAAGCAATTTGTGTATTGGGGAAATGGATGAAGAATTTGAAGGAGCTTGCCATAATCTTCGATGATGAAACCATCTTCATTCCTTTTGTTGTCTGGCCAGGAACTCTCAAGAAATTAACTGTGCTTCCGTTTTCATTCGTGGGGGAAGGATATGTCAGGCAAAAGTCTATTTACGAATTGAAGGAAATGTACCCCGAAGTGGAGATTGTGGTGGAGAGGGATTGAGGAATGAATTGACATCTATTTTTTATTTTAAAGATGAGATGAAAGATTTGCAAAGTGAAATGATTTAGTTTTTAAAAAAATAAAACCTTGATTTTCTTAGAATTTGTCTCTAACAGGAAGGGAAATATTTTTTACATGCTTTGCGTAATATTATTTAAACTTATTAATTTTTATTGACATTTTTATCGATATTTTTCATATTGCTATTGATAAAGCGAAATATTTTATGAGGACATTCTCTTAAAAGTCAAAAGCATTCTCGCAGTGCCCCTCATAATCCCCCTCATGAACCCCAGCACCGAAGTTCTCTTCATGACGTAAACATTTCCAAAATGAATGGAAAGCGGTTTACAAGACCTTCTAAATTTACTCATCGACCTCCCCTCACTCCTTCCACTAGTTTCCCAGCCATTCACCCAACTCTTTAAAACCTTCTGCCCCAGACTGTGAATAATTCCTCCAAAAACCAGCCCCATCCCCATTCCCACAGTGACTATAACATCCCACCCAATCAGAACAAGTTTTGTTGATATTTCCATTGTGTCCCAATAGCGGATGGCCATCACCTGACAGAAAATCGCAGTGTACATCGTAGCCGCTTCAAATGGTACTATATACATTCCAAGCGTTTCCAAAATTATCTCAAACAGAAGCTGCGTAGCCCGGAAGTTAATTCTGAGGACTTCCGGGCTTCTAAAATTCTCTGTAGTCCTGTATTTCTTCAACCCCATGCGGAATTCCCTGCAAATGAAGGGGCTCATCGTTGCCAGAAAGTTGAAATCAACAAGGAACCACCAAGCTAGAGTCAAGTGAACATACGGCAGGTCCGTAAATGCAATAAATTCCGTTTAATACCCGAACCGGAACCCAATTAAATACCCGAGTGGGTAGAATATAAGCCAAACTCGCTGGATTTTGGGGGAAAATGATATAAAACGAGATGAAAAAGACCCAGTTTAAAAAGTAAGTGAAAATTGCAAAAACTGAGACACTGTCGATGATTTTATTCAACCTGGCTTTATCTGGGTGCTCACTTGGAATGAGATACTCTGAAAAAATTGCAATTAAGTTAAAAGCTCTTAATTTAATTAATTTCAAGTTACTTACTTTCCATGTGCTGAGCATACAAAATGAAACTGTTAATCGCGTTTGTAATATCTTTGCCTTGCCAAATCGACATGAAGGTCATCATACAAGGCATCGAAGCAACCGTTGTGAAAAGAACTAAAAGGTTGAAGGAATTTATATCCTTTTTTAAATAAAAACGAAGGCATTGCAAAGGGCAGAAAATGTACCAAACGCCGACAATCACGGAGTTGAAATAGAGCCGATTTAAAGTCTTCTTCGACGGTGGATACCCCAACTTTGTGGCTTTATCGTAATGCGATGGAATTATCCCAAAATATTCACAGAGTGGGGCAAGCTTATTTAAAATTTTGTAGCAACGGTGGCTCAGCATAATGAAAATATTCTGAAATTGATTGTAAAAACGAAGTTAAATGAAAATGTCTACTTCCTTCAAACTGAAAAGACAAACTCAAACTGGATTGGATATTTAATTCCCTTTCGATTATATTAAAAACGTTTAAATATTTAGAGCTTTAAACTTTAAAAAATTGCTTTTACGGAAATAAGCTTTCTTTTCGTGGTTTTATAATAATCCAAACTTATATCGATAAAGAAAGTGGACGTGCCCTTAATTGAAAAAAATCAAAAATTGATTTCGTTTGCATAGTTTTTTACTTAAAGTCAAAAAGTCAAGCCAAAAATTAAGCAATGAAAAGTTAAACTGCGTTTTTACCATAGCTTTATGACAACTTTATTATGTTTTAAAGTAACTGAACATTTTAATTAAATAAAATAATTATTTCAGACCGAAGGTTAACTACTTTCTAATTCCTATTCTCTTATCACCCTTGTTTTCTACTTGCAAAATTCATACCAAGCACACTTCATTATTCTAATAACACCCCAATATCATGCTAGATTAAGCGGTAATCAAATTTTAGAATGTTTGGAATGAAAATAAAATGCATTTTGATATCAACTGAAAAATTGAAAGGTGAAATTGTGATTTTCAAGATAATTTTAACTACATTTTTAAACGAATTAGTAATCATTGTCTAACCAACTAAATTGTAGAAACACCCTTTAATCTGTTTTTTGAGTTTTGAATAATTTGTTCAGCATAATTAAACCTTGGCAAGCTTCTTAAATATGGAAGATTTCTATGCACTGACTTATAAAGGTGAAAAACATTTTTTAATGTTGTTTCTACTCTCTTATTCCCCTGGTTTTTAGTCTAAAAATGTTCAAAATTAATGATTTGTTGAATATAAATGTTTTAGACCTTCCGAGTTTCTCTCGTCGGGTGAAGAAATGTTTCGCGGTTCCAAAAACCGGAAATGAAGAAAACCCGGCTTTGTTTCTTCTTCCGTTGGCTATCGACCTTTTGAAGAACATTGATAAGGTGCGGACGTTAAAAAACAGAATCCAATTGAAGTACAATAGGAACAGGGATGGAAATGGAGAGATAAGTGACGGATTCCTGGAATTGGTGAGCGCCCTTTTGGAAGAAAACAAGGGTACCGTTAACTTGCGAATGATCACTGAAGTCTTGCGTTTGAATGATTACTCGGTTTTGGCATGTAAGAAAAATATTTTAACCTCTCATCTCATAAAATAAACGAAATTAAAAATCATACTTCCGGTTTGTAGATGAATTGGAAGAATACTTTCTCAACTACTCTCTTCCTTCATCCTCTGGAGGTGACAATGCCAATATTTACTTCTTGTCAAGCGATTTGTCACGTGCTGGAAATACAGACATTCATTCTTCGATTTGGAATACTATACCCGTGGAGCAAGCCTTTCAGAACTCTGTAATCCTCGAGGAAGTCTTCAAAAAGCTGCCACCGGAAGACCAAAAAGCTTTTCGGTTGGTGTCTCCAACTTGGACTAAGGAAACCTTTTCCTTCTGGAGGAAAAATGCAAAAATAATGATCCACGTAATGTCACAATAAAAACCATTCCATGGCACACAACAGCGTATGAAAAATGCAGTTTATTTTCCGTTGCTATTTCCAGGTTTTGAGAAAAGGGAATTGGGACAACAACGGCGTTCTACTGAACTCGTTCATGAACTTTTTGGAAGGAAATGGAATCCTCGTTGGAAAACCCCTTCACACCGCTTTGGACGCAAAGGACGGGGGGACTAGAGCAGAAAATGATAAGGACTGAAACCACACCAAACTTGACGTTCACTGCGTTGTATCTCTTATACATAAGGACCGAATGTTTTAGCAGATATCACGGCTCATATTCACCTTTTTTGTCCGTTCTAACCGTAGTTTTAGCAAATTCCATACGCTGATTTTATTAGTGACAATTTGGATGACGCTGGGGGGACGCTTCCCCCCAGACGCTTCCCCAACTTCTATTCCCCTGCGATTTCCACCATTTTTTTTTCACAGAACGATTGCAAATATATTTAATAACATTTATGCAAAAAAACTCGGAGGAAATCGCAGGGGAATAGAAGTTATAGGACCTTAAAGATAAGCCCCATACATATTAATGTTAAAATATGGTAAAGGGGTCGGCTAAGCATCCCGCAGTGTATTTTGAAGAATACATTGGCAGAATGAGCTTCCCATCCTTCCAATATAGTTAACTTCTAATTATATATTTTTCGTTATTTGTTTGACTGATAAGTGCTTATCTGCTCTAATTCACTTCCGGCACTTGAGTCCGAAGTTTAACGCACAAGAGCCTTATAAAACACTAAGTAAACCGGAAGTTCCCTCCATTTCCCTCCAAGGTTTGGAGGGAAATGGAAAACAATTTTATTAATAAGTATGTCAAAATAGTGGTTATCTAACACGCAGATTTCAAAAATGGTATTTAAAGTTGATAAATCGTAAGTTTCCTCCATTTCCCTCCATTTCCCTCCAAGGTTTGGAGGGAAATGGAAAACAATTTTATTAATAAGTATGTCAAAATAGTGGTTATCTAACATGCAGATTTCAAAAATGGTATTTAAAGTTGATAAATCGTAAGTTTCCTCCATTTCCCTCCAAGGTTTGGAGGGAACTAAAACAAATTTATAAATAAATATGAAAAAAGTGGTTATCTAACACGCAAATTTCAAAATTCGTACTTTTGGTTGATAACCGGAAGTTCCCTCCATTTCCCTCCAAGGTTGGAGGGAACAAAAATTAAAAAGTACTAAAGCAATAATTAAAATGGAGGTGACCCATAACGAAACAGAAAATTTCTGTTCAGTCCTTTTCAACCGGGGCATGTTCCGCTAGTATAGCAACGTGTTCTCATATACGCAATGCATTGTGCTCCACCTGCGTTACCCCACACTTGTGCACACGGGGACCAGTGAAAAAAAATTGATATGCAAGTTGACGTGGTTTCAGTCTAAGAAACTGTGGCTATCGCTTGACTTCAAAAACTACAAATTAAAACAGAAGCCTTTCCATTCCTACAAAATCTCTTACTCTGATCGCCAAGAAGTTGACGACGGAACTCCATTTTTCTGCGGTGAAATAGAAACAAAGTTTTGGCAAGTGTGCGGTCCTTTCATTGAAAAATTGCAAATTGACTGCGCCTGTTTTAACAACATCGGGACTGATAAAAGTTTGACTAAAATTTGTCAAAGGCTCCTTCTGGAGACATGTCCGAATCTAAAAAAGCTGGAGATTGCATTCACTTGCTATTTTCAAGACCTTTCTGGAAACCCTACCAGTTTGGAGGAAAACCAAAGCAAGGATGATTTTGTTTTCAAGAGGGAATATGCTAAAAATCTACGCACTTTAATTATATCAGTCGATATTGAGGAGTACAACCTGGACAAGCTTTTGTACATTTGCCCTAATTTAAAAGTAATTAAAATGATTTCGCTACAAATCACAATTTTGTACGTGCTGGATAAAAATACTTTTACTTATACTTTCACCTTTTGATTTTGCTTTGATTTAGGAACTAAATCCGATTTCAAAAGTGAACGTTGACCCACTCCTCCGACCAACTGCTAATGGGGAACTCATCAAACTAGAAGAGCTTGTATTAAACTACTTCGACTGCGACGCCGCCACTAACTCAATTTCCCTTCTGCAGTACACAGAAATGCTTTTGAAGAATAATTTCAACCCCCTTCAGCGTCTTCACCTTCACGCACTGAATTTATCTCAATTACGATCTTCCCCGTTTAACTTGTACGCTGCGACAGCACTTTCCAGTCCCGGTTTAAAAACTCTCGATCTGGAAGTGTTAGTAAATGAAGGAGAGGATGATTTAAGTGGGGACCGGAAGTGGTTCACAGACCTGTCTCCGTTTTCATTTCCCAACTTAACCGAACTCTATTTAACCTTTGACATATCTTCTGAAGAAAACTCCGAATTTCAAGTGAAATTTGACTTTGGAACGTTGAAAGGTATGCCAAAGCTTCAGCAGTTAAGAATTCATGCGAAGACGTTTGAGCAAGTTTTGCGTCATCCTGGAGTTCAAGATTGGATATTTGAAGGAGATCGAACAGCTTATCTGCCCAGTGGCGTCCTTCTGGAATACATTTACTCTGTAGATGATCCGATTTTATGCAGAAACCTGAAAGACTTATCTTTTATTGGTTGGCCCTTAACATCGGAAGATATCTTACTGCTTTCCAGTTGGTTTCCCAATTTGGCTAGTCTCAAAGCTGAAGTGGAACCTGAAAATTTACTTCATCTACTGGAAAATTGGAAGTTGCTGACTAAACTGGAGATTCAAACGGACAAGTTTATCTCTTTACGGCAGTTCCGCCCTCTCAAAGAAAACAGAAATCATCTTCAAATTTTCCAAACCGTCATCAGATGCGGGGTAGACTCGGGAGCATTATCTTTGGAGTTGAAGGAGGACAATGGGAGGCTTTATTTCGTTAAACAAATTATGAAATCGGTTATTTAACCAAGCCTAATTAAATACTATTTGAGAAACAAGTTTTTCAATAAAGTACAAACTCGTTGCTATGTTAGTACTTGTTTTTATTACAATTCAGTCTTAATCATTTGTAGAATAATTATGTAATTTGTTATATCCTCAACCTGATCCCTAAGATGAACTTTAAGATCCTCAACGTTTATTTACTTCAAGGTAAATAAAAAGCAGCAAGCCTGCTTAGACACTAGATCGAAGTACTTTTATAGATTACACAATGCATTCTTTTAGCTACCCTAACTACAACAGTGCCAAAATAAGATTTTGCCAATTTTTTGCAAAATTTATTT
>JAANSO010003571.1:0-11226 GCA_036507315.1 Lepidocyrtus fimetarius | reverse complement strand
GCGGGCTTTTTGTTCCGCGGGCTTTTGAGCGCTGGCAAAGTGTCCGCTGGCTTATGCGTACTGGCTTTCATCCTCCTCCCTTAGAAAAATATTCGAATATTGATTCAGTTGTATGTTATTATCTAAACTGACTGATTTTTGGAAGGAGCATCGCAGCATCATCTCCGCCGAGTGCCAAGTGCAATAGCAATAGAAATATTAATCATATTGGACGGAAAAAAGAAATTCCGGGGAGTTGTTGCATTGAAAATTTATAAAAGTAATGTAAAAAGGGATT
Source organism: Lepidocyrtus fimetarius (assembly GCA_036507315.1). Lineage (NCBI taxonomy): Eukaryota > Metazoa > Arthropoda > Collembola > Entomobryomorpha > Entomobryidae > Lepidocyrtus > Lepidocyrtus fimetarius. The sequence goes on along the minus strand of JAANSO010003571.1, from coordinate 10,949 downwards.
TATAAGCCCAGTAGAATAAAATCAGGTTTAAAAAAGTAAAAAATAAAATAAAAAATGAATAAAAGCAAGTGTAAAAACATATATTTTTGATCTTTGTAGTATTTATTATAATACATTGGTTTGGAATGAGATGTCTGGTCAAGTGCACGACCGAAGGGGAAGAAAGATTTGCAAAGCAAGCGCAAAATATTCGAAAACAATAAAGAAAATGCACATTATAAAATTTTACAATTAATTTTTATAAACTTTTCAACATACCTATAGTAAATGTAATGGTAAACTGTATAAAAGTTTAGTTAAGGGCTTTTCATTCACTGGTTCTGTTTATCCTTAAAAGCAAAAGGTTCATTTTCATAAATGCAATCTGACAATGAGTTCTGCTCATAAATACTCAAACACATTCAAAGTAAGAGAAAGTCCTCGTTTTAGAAAAAGGAAATAACCTACTTAACCCTTTTTATCTTTTCCGCGTGTCGCTGGTTATATCATTCCCGTAATACCCAGACAAATCCTACTTGCACAAAATTGAGTACGTACAGAAGGAAGTGAGAAGGTTTGGAATATTTTAACTCTCCTTTGCATTACAATAGATGACCTACTAAATATAATATGAATGGTAACCAGGCCCAACTTACTTTTCATATTTATGACTACTTTTGTTAACCGAGTGACGGTGAAAGCATGAAAAATAACTTTTTTTGACTTTCCTGCAAAAAAAGAAGAAGAAAAAAGATGAGCCCTGTCAATGTTTCCTTCTTTTTACATTCGAAAACAAAATGCCGATTTTTAATATTTCTGTTTATAGTAAAAATACTATTTTCAGATTCGTTTTTGCGTTGTATAACCAGAAATATGATCAATTGAAGCTCCTTAAAAACCACCTCGGTTTGAAACATTTTCAATATTTTACTTTCGATTTAAATCAAAAAACATTTGTGCAGATGTTTTTCTTTGTTTTCCTAGAAGATGAGTCTATGTAGAGGAACGTGCTTATAAGCCTGCTAAAATTTGGTAGTTAGAATTCTGTAGCCACACTTGTAGCACCTTAACAGAGAGCACTTCTTGTTATAAAACATTTTGTTTTGGCCATTGTAGTAGTAAATAAAAGGCCGCAAGCCTGCGTAGATACTAGCTTGAAAAGTTGCAACTTTTTGCATAGCTTTTTCTATTTTAAAGCTTTCATCGATTAAATCCTCTATACTAAAGCTTTGAGATTATTACTAGCTTGAAAAGCTAGTTATGAAATCAGTATGTTAGTCTGTCTGTCCGTCTGTCCGTCCGTCCGTCTGTCTGTCTGTCTAGCTTTTCAAGCTAGTAATAAAATGTGATAAAAATATGATGAAAAAACTTACATTCTGAATTTAAAAACCACTTTTAAATTATAGTGTTTCGAATCCAAAAAATATGAGATATATTCCGTACTAATTTTATTCATAAAATGTAGTTTAAATTTATACAGATATGTTCCTCATCCGATAATTTCTTCAATTCAAAACGAAAGGAAACCACACGTGTACTTCTATTGCATTCAAGGACGGGAAAAAAGCAAAATAAATCCGTCGGCTCGTGAGATTTTCCATTACCAACGAAAGAAATGAACTCAACCCCTTTATGAATTATTTTTCTTGACAAGAGCATTTCCTTTCTACGAAAATTGTTAACTTTTATTTTTCTACTTCATTTTCATTCAACGTAAAATACATATACAAGTAAAAAGTGAAAGTATTGCGTTTTTGGTGTTACATATACAGATCTTTTCATCCTCTTTTCTCATCCCAATTTTTATTCCAAAATCAATTTTACTTGTAATCCATGTACTTCTCATTCCATGTATTGATATTAGGCCAAAATACAAGTATTTTAGAGTTCCACAGTGAAATGAGTTTTTTCCAAGCAGGTAAGTAAACGTAAAAATCAATAATAGTGACAATACTGTTTTTTCAATTAAAGTTAGTTTTTTGCAGAATTTTTTATTTGTACAGAAACGCGTTTTCACACGCTTTATTCTATGCATTTTCTCTATTTCTCCTTGAACCTTTTTAGAAATTTCCATTGCAGTAAATAATTCCATTTTGCTACTTATCTTTGACAAGAATCTTCTTTTATTCTCTTCCCAGCAAGAAAACGACTTTCTCTGGAAGGGAATAAAAATATATAAAGTAATTGCAATGGTTGAAGCTGAATAGTTCGTAGTTGAAAGAATCCATTGTTGTCGCCGCCATTATCATTCCCAGTACCATCACTGTCATTATCATTTTTTTCTTTTTTACCAGTTTGTTCCCGCCCGGTACTTTCACAAATGCAATGAACGACATACGATGTCAACTGAAGATGAGTAATAAAGAAAACGCATTAGCTAAATAATTCCCTACGCAGTTTCTTTCTTTCTTGAAACAACAAAGACAATTTTAGTAAAAAAAAGCCTTTTCCATTCTTAGTTATTTGTTAAAATTCGTTCATATAGCAATGTAATAAATATTTCAAAGCTTTAATTTCAAAAATTTTAAAATGACTGTTTTGTTTAACTGTCAATTTCGAAATTTTTAAATATATGTAAGTATACTATAGAAGATTTGCGTTCTGCCACATTCTCACAAATAGCAATGATTTAAAAACGTACTAAAAATTATAAAAGTAAATTATTTTTAAACTACCAGACAATGTTACCAATAATAAAGCTGTTTCCATTCCTACTCAAAACAAATAATTTAATTTTAAACAGTAACTCTACGTCCAGATGTCATTCCTTAATTAAAGTTTTATTGTAAAAACGTGTCGTAATTACTTCAACAAATCTCTGTATTTTTCTCCCCTGCTTTTTGCTCATTTACTTTTCACTAATTTCATGTCACAGTTCCATAATAAAAAAAACAAACGAGGCAGTTTATGAAAGAGAAAGCTCCGTTATTAACAATAAATAAAAAATTAACTTTTTTCATTTTAAGATTGTACTGTCTAATTCCAGTTTTGTCACATGAAATAAAGGTTTATGTATTTAACTCGTATTTTTGTAGAAACCCTTAAACTTAATATGAAATCCGTGTAAACTAAAGTTGCTTTCAAAACCTATTTTCTTCGGGTTTTATTTTTCATGTCATATTTTAACAGTTCAAAACAAGCAAAATATGATACTATGCAAATAATGTAAAGCCATTAAAAAAGAGATAAAGTTATCTAGAAATAGCATTAAAAATGCAACAACTGAAACGTCAATAAATTGATTCTTCACAATAATTATTTTCAGATAATTATATGTCTATACCAAACTACTTCACTACAAGTTTGTCTCTAGATTTTGAATATTGCTAAATTTATAAATATTTTTAAATTGCTTAAATCAACAGTGAAATAATAGTGATAATTTAATGAATTTAATTCCCCGTAAACGTGCAAAACGTTTTTAAACGTGAAATATTGGCTGGCCAGGCGTAAGCTCAAATAACAGAAAAGCAATGATCTAGATAATAATGAAGAGACCTTTCTTGTAAGAAGATTACTCGATTATGAAGAGCGGTGAAGCTTATAAAGCAGATGATTGTTATTTGAAGTGGGCCCAAGTCAATTCCAGATATATTTTTATGATGACCAAGTACAGGGTAAAATGAGATGAGATGAATATTTCACAAATTTATTTAACAGATTCCCGATTGGTGGTTACAACTCCATTATTTAATTTTTGATAGATTTATATAACGCTTAGGACAGATTTAATAAAATACGCAGATTTAATTTGATTTTAATTTGAGAAAGAAGGCATATTTTGTCATAAGATCATTATTGTTAGATGGGCCACCCCAAACGTTGTTAATCCATGCGAGAAAAGTTATATTTGATTTCTTTCCTTTTCCCCTTTCTGCAATGATATAGTTCCAATAAAAAGCATTCCCTTTTGATTTCAAGACCTTAACATGTAACTGATTAAGTTTTATTGCGATGCACCTCAACCAAAGCGGGAACATTTTAGTGGATGAAATCGATTTGGAAAGCTAATGAAAGCCAAATCTGTAGAAAATTATTTTTTCATTCCCTCTTCCTCAGGTTGTCCATCATAAATTGAATGCTAACCATATAAGTGGTGAACGAAGAGGTAAGGCTGCCTCTTCTATTCTTAATGTCTTTTGTAGTTCTTTACGTTTTACGATTTTCAAGATAAAAATAGGATTTTTCGTAATTGGAACGACACGAGGATTCAACTTTCTCTTGAAAGATGGACAAACAATATTGGAGATAAGAACGGGTGAGTGTTGAAAACACGTTTGAACTTTTATAAAACATCCAACATAGTACTTCACATCTTGTCATCTTACTACTTTCTTTGAAAAACTTTCCTTGAGCCCAAGCGGATAAACTACAAAAGATATCTCTCGGTTCGTAATGCTTTGTTCTCCCCTCTGCAGATTATGTTCTTTGGAAATCAAACCGTGGAAACATTTTCATTTTCCAATCAGAGAAAAATCTTTTCTCAACAAGTTTGTTCAAGCTTTTCTACAGAAAAAATAAAGGGTTTCCTTTATTTTGCAATTGTGCTCGGGCAGAAGGCTGTTATTTTAAAACGTTGATAATGAGATTTGCACTTTCAAGTTCAGCTTTTAACAAGGTTGAAAGTATGCTTCCTTTTGTTTGGATAACCCAGTTAAGTCAGCTCGTTAGGTAAAAATCAGAAAAATTGTCCACCTCTCATTCTTTTATAGATATGTAGATAAAAAGTGGCCTAGACGTATATTAAAAAAGAAATTTCAAGTTTTTCTAAACTAATGGTTATCAAAGATTCAAATTTTCGTAGTTTTTAATGACGCTGACACGGCTAATGTACTTTTTCATGCACAATTTGTTCTTCTCCATACATTCTTTCAGTAAGCTCATCCATCAAAATCAAGTCAAAATATAGTCTTATGAAGAAAAGACCGAAGCGGCAACTTTTCCTTGATATTGTGTCGATAGTGGAAAATAATATCTTTCAAACAAGTGGATATTTTTGCATTCTTAAACTTTTTGAATTTTTTTGCCTTTACTTAATATTTTTATTTGGAGTTGTATTCAAAAATCAGATTCGTTTCCTTGTCGAAGCTTATACCTTTTTATATCTCTTTCACATATTGAATGCTTCAACTGCCAATCAACATTGAACACTAGAGATTTAAAAAAGCGTGGATAATACAAGAGCTTTGCTGCAGAAAATCTGACATGGACATATCAACAGAAAATGAACTTCTCAAAAAGAGGAAAAACATCCAGCCTGCTACTGAATGAAAAGTGTAAAAAAGTTTCATAATGTTTTTTACGATTTTGATAAGATTTGCGAAGTGTATTTAACTGGAGAGTTGGAAGATAGAGAGCGGATAGTGTCAAACCATCAGAAACGTCTCAAAAGAAAAAACTGCAAATAACTCTTTTCATACTAGATACACTATTCATTGTACCTAAAATGCATTCAATACCTAAAGCAATGACGTTAACAGACATAAAAGGCAGAAAAAACGAGTAGGGGGGAAAGGGGAAAGCGCAAGAGCTGGAAAAGGAGTATAAATCGAGAATGTGGCTTTCCCATTCAGTTTCAGTCGCTTGCCAACCTTTTCAGCCGTGAAGGGGTCCTCCTCTGCTGGAAAAAATGTTCTCCATTTTATTTAAAAATCAATAATAGTTTCAAACTCTGTTTTATTTTTGTAAACTTATATGAGTGAGTGTCTAAAAATGAAAGTAAATGAGAGCAAACTTCCAATTGAAAGAGACCTGCTCTTCACTGTGCATTATTATTAAAGTCATCAATAATTCAAGTGGGATTGATATTCACAAGAGAAAGGGTAAAAGAATTGTGTGGTGAATTCCAAATTTATTCAGGTGTTTTCATTGAAAATTAATGCTTCCGTCACTCACGCATAAAATGTTGTTGTTCTCTGCTGATTGATGTTGTCAAATAAAAGTGGTTTGTTCTATTTTCAGTGTTTTCGTTATGTCAGTTCAAATACAAAACCTAAAAGATTTGACGTGAAATATAAATCCAGAGTGTCCATCCAAATTAAGAAACGTAACGGTAACCTACTAGAATCCAATTCAAAATATATTGAAAATAAAAAACAAACGGAAAAATTCTTCACAATAACACCAAAAGTTTTAACTTGTAAGCCACTGGCCTTTTATACTTTTATTATGTCTTTTTTATCCTAGATTAAAAAATGTATAGTTTTTCTAAAATGTTAAATTTCCATACGAAAACGTGGTTTGAGTTTATAAAAGGGTATGTTTTATTTCAATGTGAACAATTCATCCTTAAAAAGCAGAACTTCTAATATTTAACGAAAATGCGCGGGATAGTTTGGTTTAGTTGGGTTTAATTCAGCCAAAAATTATTTGATTTGACAAGTAATATTCTGTGAAAGTTGGTAAAACACGAGGATCACATTTTGTATATGTAAAAATGTTCGTTTGTGGCTGTGATGCTGCATAAAATAATCTTTGGAGGGTTTCTATTGCAAATACAGTTATATTGGATGTTAGTCTTCTACAAATCTTTAGCTGCAAAGGGTGAACTTGTAAAGAAAAAATCTAAAATTCGTTGTCATCACCAAAACTTCCTTTTTCTGTATATTAAATACGAACAAAATGTGAGGCGATGGAAAAGTAGAACCGGCTCCTTTAATATTATCTTAAAATTTAACATGCAGAAAAAAGTTTTTCTTTATGAAAATGGAACACGTCCATTGATAATTTCATTTCCATTCCTGTTACAGTAGAAACCTCCTTAAAAGCCCAACATCATATTCTTTAAAACCACAAGCGCCAGTTTCTGTTTCAAAATGTTTTGCGGTTATCCGGTAACTTGCAGTTTCATTATCTTTCTTGGAAATTGCGTATTCTTTTCGTAATCTCACCAAACTGCAAAATCTTAGATCCGGAGTCCAAAATTAAATAAAGTTTGAGAAGATAAATAATTAGGTGAAAGTTCTGGATCCTAATTTCTCCTTTTTTCTAGATATTTTTATTTTTAAAGGTGGTCAAATAGAACACAACTGGGCACAACAAAATCCTCCTTGAAGGAAGAAGGAAGGACAATAAAAATTCAAGTAGAGAAAGTGGTCATCAAGTGTTATGTTTTCCAAAAATGTTCATCTAAACACCAAAAAAAGTTATTAAATTTCTGCTAAAACTGATATTCAAAGATTGAAAAATCATGTTTTAAATTACATGACTAACAAAATTGTCCAATAATTTTCTTCAACCAAATGTACCGATGTTAGCTCTCCAGCAATGTAAAAATAAGCAGATGTTTAGTGGTTTGTGATTTAAATAAGTTCTACTTTCTCGGAAGAAAAAATTAAAAGGAAAGGAATGGCCCTTCCAGGCTATTATTTGTTCATCCTTGTTTTCGGTAAGTTCAATGAAATTTTTTAAAAGTAATTGCTTTTTAAGTACCAGCGGGTATTTATCCTAACGATTGGAATTTTTATTTTTTGAAACATTTTCAAATTGTTTTCCATAACTAGTACACATAATTCAAACTGTGTTGGCGAAGTTTTTTGCAACTTCAGCTACAAAACCGTTATAGTATATATTGAAAAATAAAACTTAAGAAACTAAAGCTTACAAAATTAACTTCATTTAAACAAACTTTCAAGCAACAATCTTTTATTTTAAAAGTGTTTTTAATTTGTTCCAATTATTTCTAAAGTAAAATAAGCTATTATAGAATTTGGAGTGATTAAGCAAAAGAAGCCAAACAAAACCTTGAAAAAAATGGCCAAATGTGCAGACAAAATGAGCTAACGGCTGTTTATTTCGTCGAATGATTAACTCTTTCTCTGACCTGCCTAGTTGACAAAAGAGCAATCTAGAAAGCTGACAAAACAAATAATTAACGCTCATTTGTTGTTTGCAAAAAGTTAGGGCAGACATTTTTACTTTTTTTGTGGTTTGCAAATACTTAGCGGATACCGGATGTTTTATAAGATAATGGTTTTTGCCACAAGGTCAAAAATTAATTTCAGTGGAGCAAATGTAGGCCAAGTTCCTCATAAAAAATGCAAGGACAAGTAAATCCTCAAGATAAAGCTGATGATTATGTTTTGCTTGGAAATTTATAGTTTAAACAAAAAAAAGATTTTTTCTGGCCTAGCTGGTTAGCCATTTCTTTACAAAAAAGATTCTGCAAAAGAATGCAACGAAATGCTTCCTTTCTCCGTTCAGCTTCAGAGGACTATTCATTCTTTTCTTAAGCCCGAGATCTTTGCTACGTTAAACAAGATCGGATAGACGAAACGGAGGAATGTTAATTTTATGAGGATTGTTTAGTTCTGGAACGTCTACAGGAATGAAAACTTTCGCGGAAGAGTTAAGTTATGGCAAAGTATTTAGCAGATTCCACTACAAAGCTAAAATTATGTCTTTCCTAAAGTTTATCTTCAACCTTGGCCCGTATCTCTTCTTTTCTCTCTCTTGGATTGTTTGAGGTACATTTTCTGCATTGTTTTGTTGTTGATTCTGCAAGCATACTTTCCACTTTTTGACTTTCTCCGTTGAGAGTCGTAATTTAAGAATAAAATAGTGATAGAAGGAGTAAGACAGTAAATCTTTTGGAATCTTCCTTGAATTAAGCTCTTTCTTCCCTCGAATGAAAATGATGCAGACTTTGCTGTTATTAACGTGGACAGTGCAGTCAGCTGGTAAATTTCATCTGTCCTTCTTTCGTATTTTGAAAGTGTTGTAAAGCTGAACAAGGAAATAAATATTCTGACTTTTTTATTCCTACAGTTCGTAGAGGCATTCTTGAATTCATAGATATGAACACAGCAAGACCATGCTTAAATGTTGAAAGAAAATATGTTTAAAATTGTTTCCAGAAGTAGCTTCTCGACTTGTTACTTAAGTTTTTATTTTAATAAACCTTTTTTGACGCGTTTAAACATAATCAGATTGTATTTTGTAATTGAATTCAAGTTTGAAATTTAAATATGTGCACTGACATGTATTGACTATGTTTTGTTGCCGCACGTTGTTTACATTATTAAAAAGAAGTATAAGAAAATTTTAAATAAATCTTTCTCGCGAAACGATAACCTTATGTTCAATAAAAGTCTCTCTCGATTTCTCTTCTCTCTGTTGAGACAGAAATGATTTCATTGCGTTTCTTTTGCTCGTAAATAACAAGAATTAGGTGAAAGGCACGCACAACACAAGAAAAGTAGAGTTTGCAAACACTTCCTACAATTCTTCTATTACACTTGGATTACATAGCACCGGCAGTTTTCCTTTTAGTCCGGGAAAGCTTCGAAAAAGGGAGCAAGTCAATGAGAGGGAATTCCCAATATCGCGTATATAACTTCTGTTCTAAAACTAAAAAGACTTTTGGAGAAACAAAGCAGCAATAAGCAAGAGATGAGCAAAAAGGAGTCAGATTGTAATTAACTTCATCAACACCCACTCCAAAATATCATATTAAAATGCAATTATCTGTGCTAGTAACGGAAAAATGATGATAGTTAATTTTTTGTTGAAAATATGAAAAGAGTTAATAAAAAATTCAAAATGTTTAATCTTCAGTTGTATACAATTCACGGATCTTTGTTTAAATGTTTGTGCTACATTAAATGTAAAAATTATGAACTTTTAATGTATGCAATAAGATTTATCGTCTACTTTGTCTTTGGAAACTGTAAGGATCTTTATTTCAGTTAATATAAAATCGCATTACTCTCCTCCTTTTAGAAATTCTTTCAATAACAGCTAAAATTGAAGCTGTTTCCATTCCTTTAAATATCCACTTTTTCAACTCGGGTTCTAATAAAAATCATCCAGGCTGAAAGTTGCGACGGAATCATTGAAGTACATTATGCAACAGCAACATAATTTGACGTTTATTAAGCGTTCTGTCAAAGTAATAGTCATCGATGGGATCAGACAAGGCTTGTTTCAGGTTTGATATCAACTTCAAATGTGAAAAAGAAAGGGGGATCAAATTGCTTTTTATCAGATATCATTAAGTTTAAATGGGTAATATAAAAACACTATCTGTTCCATTTTTAAAAGAAAAGAGTTGAATACAGTCAACGACAAATAAGAAATTTATATATCAAATGCAGAAAATATAATTTTTGTGGTTTTTTTTCTACGCTAGGGAAAGTTAAAAAGAGCAATTTTTCATGTAAGAATACCGTATTTGTTTGCTTTAAGCAACGCACTGCAGAAATGAATGGAAGTGCTCCATATTTACTTCTTGAATCTTCAGATCTTCATGTGAGAATTTTTGTAGTAAAAAGAAATGTGCATTGAAGAAAGTGTTTTGAGCTCCTCTTTTCAAAATCAAATTGTGAGTTTCTCTTCCTTGTATTGCAGATATTTTGAGAAGAGTTCCTGTGACGATAAATAATTAGCCCCAAAATTGTCAAATGATTCTAACAAAACGTAGATCTTTATTTAAAATTTGAGAGTAATTTTAAAGGAAGTACTACAATTGAAACCCGGTAGCCAACTGACTTAACAGCTCAACCTGGCTCCGTTTTATATGAAGCTTGTTACAAAACAGTCCTTTGTAAACAAGCCAATTCTAATAATATTTAATCTATGCTGGTACTCGGCCTTTAATATACATAGGCGAGTACCTGGTAAAAAATCCCAACTTATTTTAAACTCATCTTTTCTCAGAAATGGCTTGAGTCAACCGATTCTGCCATTCATAACTAAATTTTTCAGGTTTTCTTTTGGGCCTTTGTACATAAAAATAAACATTAATCCTTAAACGTTGTACCTCTAATAAATCTAAAGGTACCTAGCGCTAACATAAAAATACTTTTGCATTGTTTAACCAGAAGGGTTCTTTATTACTCATCACAGTTCCACTAATAATACAGTCTAGATGTGAGATGCACCTTTTCCCCATCGTGGTGATCTTTGTCCCCCTCTTGATTATTTTCCCCCTTCCTGGAACACTCCTCGTCTCTATCCCGACGATGATGCAG
>JAANSO010003570.1:0-11229 GCA_036507315.1 Lepidocyrtus fimetarius | reverse complement strand
TGGTTAGAATTTTACATAATATTGAATGTTATACAGACGTAAATAATTTTATACAACTTGTCAATTTTAAAAATTCAAATCAAAATGGCTGTCATAAAAATCAAATCGGATTTTACAATTACATTCTGACCATTTGATCATTTGTAATAATAGAAGGGAACATAAAGTCATGAATATTTTATGTATGATGCAATTACTACAGGTTTCTTCTTCAGCCAAATCGAAATTCAAGTAGAGGAAACATTCGATTCGAGATTTACCTCTTCAACTGGACATGAAAAATAAATTCTTTCAAGTTGGCTTCTTAACAAATGAGAGTGACAATCCCATAATAATTTACAGTAGCTGTTTACAATCAACAATGTATTAAAAAACCAGCCAAAAATACACAGGTCTGGATTAATCCGAGGTAACTATGTAATATCCTAATGCTGCCAACTGGAGTAGACACTATTCTGACAAAAAGATTAAATTACTTTTATGTTGTGATGCTATCAAAAGGAAGGAGAACAGTAGAAGGGAATATTAGAGTAACAAATGTGACATAAGAGTGTTGTTAAAGTGCTCCACACTCGAAGACTAATTGGATTAGTACAGCTTACGCAAGAAAGTAAGTTTGTAATACCAGAAGAGAAATATTTTAAATGAAGAAAACAGAACGAGTTTCTGTTTTATACTCACGTTTATCATCATTATCATCATCACTTTTCCTTTCATATCTGGCTTCTAAGCTGGATGTTTTTGTTCTGCTTTCTAACTTCCTAATAATAATACTATTGAAAAGCCAGCACAAGTGGTTATATTATTGTAAGATTGCGTAACTGGAATTTTTCAACAATTCAATTTGTAATCTCTCTAGTCACTCTAGTAATGGGTTAAATGTACTTAACATTCGAGCAAAAGACTTTCTGGTTTTAAAGAGTCTTTAGGAATCTTTTAACAGAATATTTTGAAACCAGACATCGTCTTGCTACTTGTACATGTGCAGTAGGTCAGCCTATATTGCTTTAGTTAAATTGGAAACCAAAGATTCATTCCGGAGGAGGATGTCTTCAATCAATTTACGCATGGACTTACTACATCATTATTTACGCTTTTGTATTCTCCCAAATCATAAGTAAACACACACCCATTTTGACCTCAATTCAGGTCAGTAGAGAGAGAGACAGAAGGAAAATTGCAAAAATACAAGCACTCTTCTCATGTTTTGTTTACTTTTTATCTTTTCCTTCACAACACTTTGTTTCTGTTTCAGAATTCTCCAATATTGCGAAAAAAGAAGGAAAAACTAGCCAGCACTATGCTTAATGCCAAAAGCTTAAGTCATTTCAACATGCAATGCTTAAAGATAGCCAAGTCATTATTTTCAGGATTCACGCAACTCTGCCAAAAACAAAGGAGACCTAATAAAACACTCAGCAAAACTCGCCCTTTTATATCCTTTACAGTGAAAGCAACGCTGCCGAGATATATTTGAAGACTTTATCACTTTTATTACAACCATTATAATCATCATAAAATCTCGTACAAATTCCCCTTTTCCTCTTTTTGTGTTGCTGTTCCGTCCGCCACGAGTAATACGATCGTAATTCATGCAAACAAGCAAATGTTCTTATTCCAGCTTACAGTGAAAATTCAAAATATAAAGTGAGCTTATAGTTCGCTTCTCCAACAAAAATATTTTTCTAGATGAAAAACTACATGCACCACATAAAATTTAGATATTCGCCGGAAAAATTGATAATTCGTTTTTTATTTTACAGCTACAAAAGTGTTAATCTTGTACTAACCTCTTTTGTAATATAGGATAGTGATGCCTTGACTTTAAATCCGACTTTCTTGTGATTTAAACAGATGGAACAGGGAAGTAAACAATATATGTGTATAATATTACTTTGAATGTTTAAGTTTAACGATTTTTTGCTAGAGAAGTTATACAATGTTCTATTTTATGGCCGGTGCTTCTTTTTTGAAATTTGATTCTTTCTTGAAAAGCTGAAAAATGAGGAAAAATGAAAAGAAAGTTTCATTTCAGTAATTCTCAGTAATAGTGATGGCGGTAATGATGATGGTGCAGTTGTACTCATTCATTCTTATAAAATATGACGTGACGTGTGGCAGAGTAATCATCACTCAAATCATATTCCTCGTAAAAAGTAAAAAAAATCAAGCTTGTAAACTTTAAATACAGCCAAATACAAAAGCTATGTTTTAACTTAATATTTTGAAAAGTCACTCTCTTGCATGAATGACTAGAGAAAAATTATGATTTTTTATAAATATGTGAGAATATGATGATGATTATGCACTCTTAAAATGCAATGTTTACTTTTACATATTAATGTTCTATTTAAACTCATAAAGTTACTGATGCTTAATGTGGCTCTAAAATTTTGCTAAGAAGCTAAAATGCTGTGATTGTCATGTTATGCTGGTTAAGCAATAGAGGAGAATAAAAATTAAACAAAAAATTGTTATTATTATTGTAGTTATTCTATCATCATAATAATCAACCTTTTTAAAGAATTAAGGCGAGGCTCATAAATGTCTTCTGCAAACAAAATGTTGTTATTTTTATTACGATTATTGCGCAGCAGTAAGTCTTAAAGAATCTATTCTTGGATTTGAAATTGCTATAAAAGTTTTTACAACTGCCTTTTAGCGTTTTAGCAGGATGAACCAAAATAAATTCTCTCCTTAGTAAAGAATTTAGGTTGCACTCCACTTTAAAAGCAATTTCGTAATTGTAAGCAACAGTGACAGCTATTTTATTCTGTTTAGTTAAAATCAATCGAAACGACTTAATTTAATGCTTTTGCCTAAAACAATCTCAATTTTGTCTACTTAATAGGGAGTATTGCTTCATAGCCACTACTTCAATTTAATTCAATTTTATATCATCCTCCTTTCAGCTAAAACTTTGTTACTCCCAAGAGAAAATTCCACTCCAGGATAAATTTCTCCCTGTTTGGATGTAGTTGCGGTGATGTGAAGTAATAACTGGAAAGGGACTAGTCAATACCCAGACAGTGTATATCTGTATAAACCGAAAAGCAATAAAAATCCTGACAAAGTTGTATTCCCGATTTTTACGACATTGACGGTCAAACCCCCGGAGAAAAACTTTTTCTCCCTGCTTTATTCACTTAAGCACATATTAATGCAACGAAAATGTTTGGTGCGGGTGGATACATTACTTCTGAAAAATGGAGTGACATTCAGCAAGGCCATAATACGAGGTTGTGAACATGTCTTAAAAACAGTTTTCTCTTTCAAACATTATTTCATACAGCAGCACAGGAAAGAAGAACTATCTCATACGGACTATATGAATACACGGCGATGCAACTACAATCTTTTTTTTTGCTTTGACAAAAGCAGAAAAAACGAACAAGTTGACAACTTCTTCCTTTAACTCTTTTGAAAACTTTGTGCATAAATTGCCAGGAAATTTCCTAATATTCATTTTCCTTACTATGATGATGATGAGGCTGTCACCTTGAAGGATACGCCGTGTCGTGTTTCTGGACTACTGGTATTGCATCACGTACCATGACATAGTGATGTCCCCTCTGGAAGACAGATTATCGGATAAAATGAATGAGCAAAAGAAGGGGTGTAGTAGAGATTGATCCTCTAGGAATTTTCTTGTTTATGTTGATCTCCACAGAGTAGAGAAAGCAATTGAATCTCACAAGGAGAGGCAGAGACACACATACATGCACACTACATTATTATCATCATTATTTCTTCCAAGTTGTTCCTCGTGCCACCAAGAAATACATTTTCCAATTTGCTTATTTACTCGAGGAATTATCATTATTATTAGCTAGGGAGAATTAGAAGAAGTGCAGCGCAAGCATAATAATATTAAAGTAACAAAACACGCTGTCTTCATTATCATCTGCGGAATCACCATTTTCTTCTCATCATCATTATAAGAAATGGAATATTTTCTTGTTTTCTTCAGCAAACATTTCTTCCTTAAAGCTTTTGAAGGAAGTCAAATCGGATCAGTCAGAAAGAATGAAGTTTTGTTTTGTGTTGTGAGATTTGAAAAAAAGTTGTTGAAATGAAACGATGCATGTCTGTTCTGTTCCCTCGAAGCAGAAGCTCAACAGCGTTGCTGTGGCATGCACGGCATGATGTGTGGGGGAAAAGAATTCGGATTCCGACAGGGGAGAAAAGCTGTAAAAATCTTCTAAATAAGGAAAATCTTTTAGGATTCTCTCTTTCTGCCCACAAATGATGATGTTGATGAAAGAAGGTAAAATGGTATTGGCTCATGACCATTTCTCCAAAAATGTTATTCTTTTCCATCGCCCTTTTATACTTTGTCTTTCAAGGAAAATTAAAATGAATCGTGAACAAAGTTAGAGTTCAAGATGAACTTTCAACGACTATTTGTACACTTGTACATATTTTTAAGAACAAAACTATATTTTACCATCAGCACTATAATCCAATGAGAGTACCAGCTCCATCCAGAACAGTAATAAATTTATTCATGTACATAAATCCATGGAAAGATTTTAAACTACATCAGTTTTGCTTCTTTTGTGAGAAAAATGTCGAAGGAATCATTAAATCTTAATCATGTAGAAAGTGTAGAGACTAAGTATATTGAAATGCAATGGTGTACTCTGCTCTAATATATTATACAAGTTGAAATCAGCAGAATAAATTTCAAATATAAAAGATTTTAACTGCAAAAGCAGTGTAGTAAGCACAAAAGCAAAAAATCTCATCTTGTCATAATGATAAATGTTCGCTCGACAACAGTAAAAAGTGAAAAAGTAATCCAAATATCTGCAGGTTGCAAGAATTGAGAGGATATTGAACTGATTCTGTAGTTGTCTCAGAATTGCAAAAGTTCCTCAAATCAGATATGAAACTCTTTTTTGTATTTATCCTAAAATATTGATTTTTTGCTGCTGACGATTGAACATTTCCCAAGTCGTCGCCCATAAAACATTATTCCCATTCATTTTCCAAGTTTATTTTTAGCATCACTTTGGACATATACACGTATCAGCCAGTGGACATGAGAAGAAAAATGAAGGAGATAAGAAACGAAGACGAATGTGGCTGATGAGTTGATGAAAGCTTCTTTCCTTGCAGTCATCACCTTATGTACTTACTGACATTCTGATTCTGATCCTGCTTCGTTGGATACTTTTTCAGTGAAAGAAATTGAAGTATTTTTCCTTTCTTCCTGCTTAAAGACGAAAGTTTCGTTGATGGATTTCCTTCCTTCCTAGTAAATAACTTCCTACTGCGATCATGATAGGGTTAGAGATATTAGCAATGAGAAAAATTTACCTAAGGTTAATGTAAGGTTCGCCTGAGGAAAATCAAGTTTTTAAAGATGATGATGATGATCAGCAAAAATAAGGACAGAGCAGTAGCAAGCAATACCACTCCGATTTTATCATTCTACCCGTGTAAAAGTCAAATCATGTTGGGCATTAACTTAGCGTCATCATCAGGGTAGGAAGGAACGTGCCACCAGTACAAAAAAGCTATCATAATAATTTCCATTGTCATTTAAAGAGTCATTCATTTCCCCTGTCAAGCCAAGCCTGATAATAATGATAATAAAATGACTGTAGCAGCAGTTTAGCAATTACACACTCTTAATCGAGTTTGCATTGATTGACTGCGTGAGCTCGTTTGTCTTCTTCCCCATTTCATTGTAAGTTTTACCCAAAATTTTCAGATTAAAAGTTTTTTGTCTAAAGAAAATAAGTGTGGAATCGGAGGAGCTCTTTGGTGTAGATGAACTGGTTGAATAGGGAATTGAACAAATAAAAGCAATTGTGTTTACAAGAGGAAAATATTTTCATCATGTTTGTGTGTGGGGGAAAATTCCATTGTAGCTATTCTCCAGTTTTTGTCTGTCTGTAAGACATAAGTGGAAGTTGCTCTTCCTAGTCGAAAAGGATAGGAAATAAGCATTAGGAAATAAAAACTTTAGAGAAAAATTGCCGTTTTACTACATTAGGAAAAAATACTCGGTTCATAACTTTGGTTTCGAGAGAGTGGAGAAGAAGGGTATACACGTAAAAATGTTTTGGGGTGTAACCGGAAAACATCTTTCCGGTCCCGTTCATTTCATTGCCGTTCGCTTAGATATGGACAAAGCTTAGGCACGAAATTTTGAATTGGCTGTGAGATGTACTTCCAACGTTGAACTTCAACTTTGAATTTAAAACCAGAAAAAAAGAAGAAAGTTATTCGTGAGTATAATTTTGCCATGTGGTTTCACTTATCACCGCACCGTGTACAAGCATAAAAACGCAGTATAAGCAACTCATTTTTAAGCTCATCTTGATCAACAACAGCTAGAAAGAAGGCAGGACTAGGACAGACGTACTTTAAAAGACTAGACGGTTAGCCATTCACTCACCGAATTATTATTATTATTATTGTGGCAGCCACAGCTTGTCATTCCAACATCTCTAGAAAATGTATGAGGAAAAATTTCTGGTGGGACATATGTGCTTCACTTATACAGTTACACAGCTCATGCTCCTTCTCTTTTCCAGCTTGTTTTTACACAGGGCCCCTCATTTTTTCTTTGATCGTGATAATAATAATCATCATGAAACCTAACACGGAGCTGATGTGAGGAATGATGAAAATGTTTTCAATTTTTTACTCCTCCGCAACCATCACTACCGCCAGAGTCCGTCCCTTTTTCTTTCTCCCTAAATATTGTTTAAAAGTTATGCATTTGATTGACTGTAGATTGCACGGCATATGATTTTGTTTATATTTTACTTCTGGTTCATGTCCTTCTTCAGAGATTTGGTTCAGTTCATAAGACTCCCTACAATCTCCCTCAACTATCAATTTTACTGCCTTTCTGCCTCGTACCAAGTTTTACGTGGGCTGGTGAACGAATGGGGGCAAACGAAAGAAACAGGAGCAAGGCCAGTAAACATAAAGACGAAGAAATACTTTCGGATCCATTTCATAAATATGATGATTATATTAGAATAAAAGTAAGAAACTGTCGGGGTATGCAATTTGAGTTAAATAAAGTGAAGGATGGAGAAATACAAACTTTCTTGCTTGTTAAACCAACCCATATGGAATTGATGATGAGCTAGTGTTCAATGTCAATCAATTGGCACGCGACCTCAGCTCACATCAGGGAAAAAATCGGACTGATAGAGAAGGAGTGGAGTGGAAAGGAGAGAGGATAAGGCGAGGGTGTAGTAATCTGATTAAATGAAAACCTTTTGCTTTCTTTACTTTTGCTCACTATATTTCTTTCAAAAACCTGGAAACTGGCCATGCACATAAGTTTCTGCTTAAGAACACAACTAGAAGGCTTTAACAAGGTGGGGTTTGTTCGTATTGGGCCAATTTCACAGTAAATTTGTATATAGTTTTTATTAAAGGAAGCCAGCCAAGAAGTTGAATTATGAGACTAAATTATGTCACGTCAAGTTTATCAATGAAATAGTGCTGTGATATGCTAAAGTGTGTACATAGAAGAAAATTAGAAGGGAAAACGAAATTTTCTTAACTATTTAGTTTGGTATTGTACACAATAAATTATATTTTTTGGTAAATGTCGGAAAATATGGCATCGCTTATTCAAAAGAGTCTCTTTGGGCTGGTTGTTTTATGTAATGTATGTATGTGAGCAAAGCGTGATATTGTCTTTGGATAACAGAGATAAAAAGTAAGGAGTTGAAATGAATGAAATGCCGGTACCGGTCTTCCACTGTTTCCGGTAAAGTTTTTCTTTAAAACAGGAAAACTCATATAGTTCGTGAATCCGAGTTACAAAAAGTCTCTGCGGAAAGATAGAAAAAAGTTGTTAAGTACTATAATAAAGTTTCCATTATATTTCCTATTGGAAAACTCAAAAAGTCGCAAAGATTGCGATTACCACTTACAAATGATTGGAAACTTTTTTGTCTGATTTATTTCACTTTTTTGTTTTAAGGGAGTTTCTTCAGCTATGTTTCTTCTGAAACAAAAGCTAAAAAGTTTTTGGTAAAAAGACTACATTTATTAGAGTTGTACATAAGTTTTTCNGAAACAAAAGCTAAAAAGTTTTTGGTAAAAAGACTACATTTATTAGAGTTGTACATAAGTTTTTCAAGAAACATTTATTGGCAACACACAGAGAGTAAAGAGAAAAAGAACACAAGTCCCATTAAACTTGGTGTTTTATATTTACGACGGGTTTGTCCGTATAAAGTCTTCTCAGCTTCTTTGTAAACCGTAAAAAATATACGCTGTTTGCTCAAATATCTGTATTTTTGGATTGGATGTTGTCGCTACATAAAAATTTACTTATCCAACCCTGACTCTATTGCTTTTCAATGTTTTTAAGGAATCTGCCATCTCCTAATTTCCTTTTCTGTTTATAACTTTTCTAAGGAAAATGTTAAAGAAGCCGGGGTTCAAGTATTATATAACAAAACCATAACACACTAATAAAAAACGATAAATGAGTCTGTGTTTTGAATCCTGATTCTCTTTTTCACAGATGAAAATAGGGGAAAGAAGGGAAGGAACGAGGTGAATTTAAAATGTAGTTGAGCACAGAAGAAAAACAAGGTGAATGGTGGATGAAGATAAACTAATATGGCCTGTGTAATGCAAATATGCCACAAATGTGTTAACACTTTTAATATTACAGAAAATTTTTAACAATCATGTGGCATCATTCCAATAAGCATAGCCTTTATTACTTTGTCTTCTCATTTATTTACATTATCTTTCCTTTTTCGAATGTAGTTTTAAAAAGACTCGAAAGTTACGGGTTTATTTTGTAAAATTTATTTGATTTCTCTTCAAAGTTTAAATTTAAAATAAAATAATATTTTTAATGCTATAAGAGGTTGTAATAGTACATCCACTGAAGATTTGCGAAATCTTTGCAAAATCAAGCTGTGTACGCTAACTGAACGATGAAAGTTGTTACAAAGGTTGACTTTACATTTTATTTGGGCACAAAACAAGTAAAACCACAGAAAAATCATATTTTTAAAATGCCAGCAAAATCAGTTTGCTTTTCCCCTGTTGAATCCTTTGTTTCCCACCCTGAAAACTGTGAACCCACCTTATTTAGGAATTTTTAATCTGCTGATCACAAATCCGACACGCATTTTCACACATGCTCAACCTTTCCATGTGATTTCCTCAATTTGCAAAACATTTGCAAAGGGCCATTGTGGAATTCATAAAGAGCTTGTTGTGACGCTGAATAATGGCTTTTACCTGTCGTCGTGACGTGACGGGATTTCATTCTTTTCTATCGTCATTTTATCACTACTACGCACACTATTCTTTTATATTTAATATACAGGTAACTTCATTGGGCAAATAGCCACAGCAGCATACCGCCTTTACCTACCTACATGAAAATACCTGCATGCCTTTGCCTTTCCAATCTGTTATCAACATATCACCCTACACAAATCTACATTTCTTATTCAAAACAGTATACGTAATAATGTATATATGCACTTGCGCGACTATTATTGAATTTTTTTCTGAATGCAGAGCCTTGTCTTCTTATCATCATCGTGACTCTTTTCATGGAAGCCTCAAGGCATTTTTCTTTAAATTCTTAAAAAACCTTGGTCAAGCCAAGTATTTCGTTGCGTCATGAGTGCGTACTCCTCTTTTGAATAATATATTTTTAAGTAAATGAATCGAACCAAAAAGTCAAATGAATTGTGAATAATGTTATTATGCCGAAGAAGAAAAGCCGTACCGAAAAGTCAAGTGCAATGTAATACTCCACTTAACATAAATACTACAACCTGTACTCCTACTACAACAATTACTTAAGCCAATGAAGAGAAGATGATCATGATCGTAGTCATCTTCATCTCATCATGATGATCACGATCGTAGATGGCCTTCCTCACATCCTTTCATTTCATCCTTTTACTCATCCACTTTCTGGTTTCCTAGTATTTTGTATGAATCAAGAGGATGAAAAAAGTCGCGTCTGTTTGCAATGTTCAAACGATTATTCTGCATAAAAAACTTACATTACATCATTTTAACTTACCTTTTTGAGTTGTGAGATGTGACATGTCATGCATTCATAAATGTTATATGAAGCAAGCAAAAATTTACAATAATAATATAGAGTTCATTTTTTCTTTTGTTCATTCTTGAACTGAACTTACATTTGAGACTTGATACATCCGCAAATGAAAGGAAAGTATAAAACATACGCAATAATGAATCTTGCACAATTTACAAAAATGGCAAAGGGAAGGGCAAAGATGATAAAGGGGAAGATTTTTTATTCTGTTGATTTTGGAGTTCATCGTAAAAAACGAAAAAGGTCAGAGCCAGATGGATAAACGACCGGCCTTGAATATTATTATGAAATTATTAATCGTAACCGTACAGATTACTACTTTGCCACCACCTTCTTTTTACATAATAATATACATGATATTGAAACTGGAGTGGTTGCTATTATTTTGTTGGGAAGAGATTAAGCAAGCTAAAAGTTCAGCCTAATGATACCTTTAGTTTATTATCCAATTAATCTACGATAATGTGAAATGCTTCCATATCTAGAGCAAGTTTATTTATCCATGATGCAATATTGGAAAAAATCTGAATCTCGATTCAACTTCTGCTGTAGCTTCGAGGTAATGACGAATAGAGTGATGAGATAGATAAAGGTGAATAGCAAACGAAATAAGATTACATTTTAATAGGAAAAGGTGGAATAATTATGATTAAAGCTTAATTCAAAAATATTTCGCTTTTACTTATTCTCTTATTGCACATCTTAACATAGATGGGCATTCAGTAGAGCCAGCCTACAGCCTACCTACACATTACCCTTGAATTTATCCCTACCCTACAACCTACCTTCATGAGACGTTAAAAGTTTCACCCTACCTACAACCTGCCTACAATTGGCCCTTTTATTTGCCCCTACCCTACACTGTACAAATATGCACTGAGCCAAGCCTACGCACAACCCTACAATCTCACATATATGTTGGTGTTTTGCGTTAAAAATAATGCGTATTTGGCAACTTTATGTCAGGAGAAGGCAAAAACTGTTGAAAAATCGTCTGTTTGTATGCAAAATTACCAAGAAATTACAAAATCGGCCGAAGGCCGAGCGAAAATTTCCAAATTAGGAAGAAATTTATAAAGTAAACTGGACTGCAATGGGCAATCCAAATAGCCAACCTACGCCTACCCCTACCAAAACCAAAG